>PVLD010015294.1:0-49121 GCA_004027595.1 Dinomys branickii | reverse complement strand
GACTAAATTTGCATGTCTGTATATGGGTCCATACATCTACAATTCGAAGATATCAATGGATAAAGCAACAACTACTGTTGAGACCATATCACCTTGTCTATAGATTAGTTGTGATTGTACTATTTTCTATGATAATGGGTGTCTGTTTGTCAATATGTTTTTGTACTTTTATGTTTCTAAAATAAAAAAAAAAAAAGAACATGTGAATAGGACCGCAGGATGAAACAGACATGTTACTGCAGCTCCCTTTAAATAGTCTGAGCCACGATGTTTCAAATACACCAAAAAAGAAAAAAAATTAAATAAATATAAAAAAGCAATACACAGATTTTAATATCATTTGCTCCTTGAAAATTCTTATCAAGGAACTTCTTACATAAACAAATTAGCACATAGTCAGTAGAGAAAAGAAAACACCAGGCAGAAACCTGAGTTTGTGTTTGGTTATGTGAACAGCCAGTGCTAGCTACACAGAATTAACTGAGAAGAAGTCCTGCCCCTCCCTTCTTTTCCAGGTATTAGGACTTATTCATATACTGTTCACTGCCTCATTCGAAGCTGTATCAAGTAATTTATACAAATTTCTTTTTAATGGAAACAACATAGTTTTTCAGAAAAAGGATATTTTGACTATATGCTTTCAATTCCCATGAATTTTCATTTCATGCCCTTTTGAATAGTTTTCTGGGCTTTTGTTTATTTGATTTTTTTTCTTTCTTTCCAATACTAGGGACCAAACCCAGAGGCACTCTACCACTGAGCTACAACTCTAGTCCCTTTTTATTTTTTATTTTGAGACAGGGCCCTACTGAATTGCTCGGTCTGGTCTCAAATTTGCAGTTCTCCTGCCTCAGCCTTCCAAGTAGCTAAGACTACACGCATGAGCCAGCATATTCTGCCAGTTTCCTGGGTTGTTTTGGGCTTTGTTTTGTTTTGTTTTGTTCCCTGTCCCTGGTAACAATATATGTTATTATCTTGTCTTGACTTTATCTAATTCACATTAGCTGAAAGTGGTCGCAAAGTTTGAGAAAAATTTCACAAGCGATATTACAGTGAGTTTGCAAGCATTTTAAAGAAATCACCGAAAAGTTTTAATCCAAAGTAGATAATGCTGACGTAAAGAGAAACAATGAAGATTGTCTGGGCCACATTAACAGAATGACTGACAAGTCTCAGCTTCATTTTACACGATGACACAGAATCTAATTTCTGCTGCTATCTTAATGATCAATACCATTCGCTCCAGCCGAGTCAATCCTGGTACAGTCCTCACCAGTCCTTGTGGCAGCTGAAATGACCAAATCAATTTAATGACTTGATATAATTATTGCCCAGGAGTTTTCCTTTCTTTATAAATTATTTATGTTTAACTTGTACATTTTTCAGACTTTCATACATTTCTTTAAAATAAATAAATAAGTAAATTTACAACTCCACTTTATCCTTGGTATGGATGTAGGCTGAAAAAATAACTTTTTAAAAGCACTAGCAATAACTAAAACCAGTAAATTATGCAGAAAGGAAATGTGATTTCTAGCTGCAACATTATTACATTCAAAAGTTCAATTTTCAAAGTGGAAAGAAATTACAGGGCATACAAAGAAACAAGGAAGTTCATTCACAGGAAAAAAATCAACAGAAACTATCTCTGGAAAAGAAACAGATGGCAGATATACATAACAAAGATTTTAAAACAGCTGTGTTACACACGCACAGAGAACCGGAGAACAATGCGGAGAAAGTTGAGAAAACAGTATATAAACAACAGGTGAGTATAGATCAGTAGAAACCAAGAAAAGGACTAGCGGAGTTATAGAGAGTACTAACTAAAATGAAAAGTACACTGCAGGGGTTCAAAGGCAAAGTGTAGTGGCTATACAGAAGACTCAGTGACAGAACTGAATATACATATAAAAAGACCTCAGCAAGTTTCAGGTAAAATGAACTCGAGAGACCCACATGGAGACACATTCCAATCAAAGAAAATCTTGAAAGTAGCAAGAGAGAAATGACTCACCACTTATAAAGAATCCTCAATAAGATTATTAACAGATTTCTCAGCAGAAAACTTAGAGTCTAGAAGGCAGTAGACCAATATATATAAAGACTAAACAACAAAATTTAACCAACAGTCTTGCTTCCAGCAAAACTGTTTTAAAAATGAGGGGGAGCCGGGCATGTAATCCCTGCACTCAGGAGGCTGAGGCAGGGGGATCGTTGCAAATTCAAGGCCAGCCTTGTCTACAAAGTGAGCTCAAGGCCCTCCTGAACTACATGGCAACACCCTGTCTCAGAAAGACAAAAAAAAAAAAAAAAAAGTGGGGGAATGAAGATATTTGTAAATAAACAAAATCTGGGGAAGTTTGTTACTACGAAATTTGCCCTGCAAGAAACCCTAAGAGAGTTTCCCAATATGAAATGAAAAAGCGCTAGACACTAGATTAAAGCCATATGAAGAACTAAAGGTATCCATAAGGTAAGTATGTAGATGGCTTATAAAAGGTAGGCTTAATTTAACAATGGTTTGTAACTATGTTTTTGTGTCTATGTGACTTAAAAACTAATATATTGCCAGGAGTAGTGGCACATGCCGGTAATCCCAGCATTTGGGAGGCTGAAGTGAGAGAATTTCAAGGCCAGCCTGGGCTACAAAGTAAGTTCAAGGCCAGCCTGAACTGCATAGTGAAACCTTGTCTTAAAAAGACAAACAAAAGAGATCAATATACTGAAAAAATGTTAGTTTAAAAGCTAATACTATTTTAAGTTTGATACACAACTCCATAATTTTTACATGATTTAAGTGACTAGTGCATTTAAAAGTATATTATTTTACATTTCAGGAGACACATCATATAAGAAATTATAGTATGATATCAGGAACTAAAAGAGATAGACATGAAGCTGTAAAAGAACAATTTCTCTGTTACTGAAGTTATAAATTATTAAATTATAATCTTTAACATGTTAAATATAACCTCCCTGTAAGACCTAAAGTATATAGAGAATATATGCAAAAAAATAAAATAGAAATTTAAACATTTTGTTATAGAAATATAACCCAGATATAAAAGAAACGGTAACTCAGGAAACAAGGGACAAAAGGCCTAAATGGCTTAAAGGCAAATAGCAAGGTGATGGGATGAGGTCTCTCCTCATGCGCAATCTTGTAAAGGGACTAAACTCTCCAATCAGAAGACGGTGGCTGGTGGAATGATCAAAAGCACATTCTGTAATATATGCAATTTATAAATGACTTACTTTATAACCAAAGAGTCAAATAAATTGACAGTGAAAGAACAGGAAAAAATAACCCATACAAAAAGTAAAAAAAGAAAGGAGAAGTGACTGTACAAAACCAGAAAAATAAACTTCAACTCAAGAAAGTTCACAAAAGACAATGAAAAATATTGTATGTTAATAAGCTACAATACGGAAAGAAGACAAAATATATGGTACAGACACTGAGAGGACTGCAAGAAGAAACAGACAATTCCAAACCAGAGTTGGAGACTTTAATACTCCCCTCAGTAGTAACTGAAAAATCAGACTGAAGAGCAGTAAGGAAGTGGAGGACGTCACCACCCAGCAGGCATGTACAGGGGATATTGCACAACAAAAACAGTGCGCACATCCTTTTCAAATCCACAAGAGGCACTTTCCAAAGCAGACTGTGCGTTAGGCCACAGTTAAGTCTCAATAGATTTTAAACAGGTAGATGTCAAAGCATCTTCTCTGCCACAGGAAAATAAAAGTCAAAAAGAGAAATAAAATGAAAATTCACAGATTTGTAAGAATTAAATAATACACTCTTTAAAAACGGATTTAAAAATCAAAAGGTAATTTAGAAAGCATTGACAGGTGGAAACAAACTGCAGCATCATAAACCAAAGGGACCAGACCAATGCACCAAATTTAAGAAAACAGTAACATGAGGGGAATTTATAACTATACTGCTTACATTGGAAAAAGAAACTTGTGAAATCTACAATCTACTGCTAAGGAGTTAGAAAAATAAGAACTAAATGCAAAACTAACAGAAGAAAATGAAATGGTAATGATTAATGATAAAAGAGATAATAAAAAAGTAACAGGACATTAATAAAATCAGTTTTTAAAAAGTCGACAAAATTGACAAGCCTTTCACTATAGCAACCTAAAACACGATTCAAATTACTTAAGTCATAAGTGTAAATGAAAACATTGCTAGCATTTCTACAGAACTAAAGAGGATTGTAAAAGAACACTATGAGCAGTTGTAAACCAGGAAATTAGTTAACCCAGATGAACTGTATTAATTTCTAGAAACACAAAACCAAACACGACTAAATCACAAAGAAACAAAATCTGAATAGACATATCACTAGTAAGTAGATGGAATCAGTAGTCAAAACTATACAAAGTTCCGATGCCTTCACAGGTAAATTCTATGGCACATTTAAAAAGCGATTATCAATCTTTACAGACATTTCCAAAATACTGAAGAAAGGACAACACCCATTAATTCGTTCTTTGAGGCCAGAATTACACTCATACAAAAGCTGCACAAAGGCAGTATAAGAAAAGAAAACATGAACAAACACCAATGCAAAATCTTCAACAAAGTGCTAGCTAATCGGACTCAGAAGCATTTTCTAAGGATTCGCAAATGGCATTTATTCATGGAATACAAGGATGGCTACCAAAATCAATCAAGACAATAAAATATGCTGAAAGAATAAAGAGAGGGACCACACGATCACCTCAACTGATGAAGAAAAAGCATTTCAAAGTTTTCAATACATTCACATGGCCAAAAAAAACTCAATAAATTAAGGATAGAAGAAGACTACCGTGGATTATTAAAAGCCAAGCAGGAAACCCTGTAGCAAACATCATACGTAATGGTGAAAGACAGAAACTTTTCCTCTCAGATCAAAATCAAAACAAAGATACTGTAGATGTCTCTGAGACACAATATGCAACATTCACAACTCAGAGGAGAATTTTAATATGGCTCTCACAGTTTCAGGGTTTCTCTCCTTTGCTAGCTGATTCCCAGACAGAATCATCATGCTAGAAGGGCCTGGTGAAGGAAAGATGTTCAATTCACAGTGGCTGGGAACCAAAGAAGGAGAACAGGGCCAGAGGTGAAAGAACCAAGGACCATGTACACCACCAAAGTCACACCTTCATGCCCCACCTGTACACACACAGGAGTAATCTCCGAGGTAGCTTGCAAGCCGATCAAGGTGACATAATTAAGTTTTGCCACCACATATAGCCACTATGGCCATCTTCTTCTTTTTTTTTTTTCTTGCACAAAACTCTAGAAATTCTAAGCAGAGCACTTAATCAAGAGAAAGGAAGAAAGGGCACACAAATTGGAAGGAATGAAAATAATCTGTTTGCATATGACCTGATCTTAGTACATAGGAAGCCCTTAAGGTTAACAAAACAAAATATTAGTCGCAAGTAAATTCAGCAAATTGAAAAGATTCAAAGTCAGCACCCAAAAATTACTTGAATCTCTACATGTTAACACAGAACAATCTGAAAAGGAAATTGTGAAAATATTTTACTTACAATAGCATCAAAACTAATCAAACATTTGAGAATTAACCAAAAAGAAGAAAGATTTGCACAATAAAAACTGCAAAGTATGGATGGAGGAAATTTTAAAAGGTATAGCTAAGTAGGAACACATTCCAAAACCAAAAAAAAATGAAGTTGGCCCCTTATCTGGCACCATACACAAAAATTATTTCAAAATAGACAATGGAATCAAGCCATAAAATTCTTAGAAGAAAATATAGGGCAAATATATGTTCAAGGATTGGAGGATTTAATATTAAGATGACAATACTGCCTGAAGCAATGAACAGCTTCAATCCCAATGACTTTTCGTATATAAATAGAAAAAAAATCAGCCTAAAATTCATACGGAATCAGGGGACTCCGAGTCACCAAAAGAATTCTGATAATGAAGAAAGCAGCTGGAGGACAATTCACACCACCTAATTCCAAAGCTGTGGCAACACAAACACCGTGGTGCTTCTAGAAAGACAGACACACAGGTCAAAGAAATGCATTAGGCCAATCCTTGCATGTGTGGCCCAGTGATTTTTGACAAAGACTCGGGACTCTTCAGTGGAGAAAGGGCAATTTTCAACAAATGGTGCTAACAAAATTGAGCATCACGTGAAAACAACACCAAAAAATGAAGTTGGCCCCTTATCTGGCACCATACACAAAAATTATCTCAAAATAGACAACGGAATCGAGCCATAAAATTCTTAGAAGAAAATGTAGGGCAAAGCTCCATGACGTGGGCTCTGGCAGTGACATCTTAGATAGGGCACCAAAAGCAGAGGCAACAGAAAAAGAAAATGGGTGAACTGGACTTAATGAAAATTTGAAGACTGCATTCAAGTATCCATCTACAGATGAACTGACAAACAAAATGTGCTAATATACGCAGATAATAAGATGTTGTTCAGCATCAGGAAAGAAGGAAATTCTGCCCTGGGAGTATAGCTCAGTGGTAGAGTCCTCGTCTAGCATGCATGAGCCTCTGCTTGATTCCTGACACCAAAATAAAAATAAGGAAATAAAGAAATAAGCGGAAGAAAATAAATTTTGATGCATACTACAACATAGGTAAATGTTGAAGACATTAGGCTAATTAAATAAGCCAGTTGCAAAAAGGCAAATACTTTCTTGTTCCACTTACAGGAGCTTCTTAGAGTAGTGACAACAGTCAAGACTAGAATCCCAGTTACTGTAGGCTGGGAGGGTAGACGGGGGTTCTCGTGTGATGCACACACAGTTTCAGTTTGGCACAGTGAAGAAGTTCCTGAGCTCTGTTCTCAGAACCATGTGAATATACTTAGCACTGCTGTGCATTTAAAAGCAGTTACAGTGACAAATTCTACCTTATGCTTATTTTACCATCAAATTTTTTTTCTAAAAAAAAGTATAATGTGGAAACTCCTTCAATTTGAAGAAAAAAGAGAGGAAGCGGGAAGGTTGATACTCTGATCTGGTCGAACCTTATCCCAGTACAGCTGTGTCCTGAGCATGTTAGCACTTGCTAATTCAAGAAGGAAGACGAGGTAAGGGTGCGCCTCCCGCTGAGGAGGGAGTCAGCGATGGCGGCGGCACAGCTCCGTGCAGCCAGGTCTCACCCGTGCCCTCCTGGCCCCGCTGGGCTGGGACTGACGCTGAGGAGAGCTGCGCTGGCGGGAATCGCGAGGGGTGAGCCTGCACTCAAAACCGGCCACAGCAGCAGGTGTTTCTATGGTGATGGGAATAAGCTGGGGATTTAAGGGTTTCGAGGATGGAGTCTGGACAGACAACACAGAAAAAAGAAAGTGGAAGGAAATGTGCCGGCCGTTAGAGACTCTGTAGCTGAAAAACATTGATTTCTGTACCATATTAATCTTCACATTTTCTGAGACAAGACTGAACGTAAGCCAAACTAAACTGTTCCTGTGAACCTTTTTTATTTACTGTTCTAATGAAGAAGGTGAGGGATAGCTCTGGAGGTTAAACAGTGCTTTGCAGATCACAAACCGACAGTTTTATTGATCCCTTATGAAAGCTTTTTGTTGAGAGTCACTTGCTGGCAAACTTTAGCCTCAAATTTTAGCAGTTATCTCTCTTTTTTATTTAATATCCAGCACTTTTTTTTTAAATAAAAAGCCTTTCTTAGTAAGATTTTTCTCAAATCTTTTCAACTTTACCTCTACTTTACATAATACGTAGGACAGCAACCTCAAGCAAGACATTGATTAAACTTTTCATTCAAACAACAGGTTCGGGACAAACAGTCTGAAGTTGTAAATCTCTTTGTAGCCATTATAATGGAGCTCAAACCACAGCTGCACAAGCTATTTTGAAAGCCATGTATTCCTGAAAAAATAAACTTAAAATATCTCTGAAACATCACTGTCTGGGGAAAGAAGCATACTATTGTGCTCTAAAATATTATTAAAATATCTGAGCAGTCATAAAAATTTCAGGAAAGCCGATAGGACTTATTGGTAGTACACATTTTCGGGTATGTATCATCCACATCTCTTCGAGTACATGGAGTTATCAAAGTATAGTTTTATTTTCAATTTCTGCTGCACCCTAGAATTTTCTGAGAAGGTAGCATATCACTATCATTTTTCTTCTAAAATTTTAATGTGTTTAAATAGCAGGCAAACCAGCGCAGAATATCAAGAGGAGCAGCGGGCGTTTACAGGGAGTGTCTGCTTTGGGTTCTCTCCTCTCCTCCTTCCGTGCGGGACCCCTTCTCTTCCTGCTTCATCTCCAGGTCTGCGCTTCTCTCTCCACTAAGCTGGAGGAACTTGACTCCATAAACATTGGCTCGGCATCCACTGTGTAGGTGAATAAGGTGCAGTTTTAGTCTCGTGTTACCCAACACCCCGGAAGGCAAAAGGGGGTGTGGAATTTCACCAGCCCACCTAACTTCCGCCCTGAGCACCAGACTTCGGCCTCACTCCTATTCCTTTATGAATTATTCGGTGACACACCCAAACCCAGTAACACGGAGAAGCAGAATCCCTCGCTGAGGGAAAAGCTGGGTATTAGTAAAAATAGTATAGTCAACCCTCCCAGTGTACCTCAGTGGGCTGGGCTCTTCAGGAGAAACAGGGGTTGTTCCGTTGAATGGACTCCCTAAACCTTGGTAAATTCCACTTGTGAAAGACAAACATGTTATTAAAAGTAAAAAGCACAAACAAGTTCAGAGTCTGAACACGAGAAACTAAAGCACACACAGACTGAGTAAATTGTACTCAGAAGTAAACTCGCTAACGTAGTTAAAACACGTAAAGACAGAAGATAGCCTTAAAGTACAGAGTCCTCACGGAGGCGTAGCAGAGGTGCCAGCCGCAGCAACCACAGCCCCGGCGGCCGCAGCGGTAGCGGGGCGTGGGGCTCTGCGCTCCTGCAGTCCCCGTGGCTGCGCCACGGCCCAGCGAGCTGCCACGCTCGCTCCTTCGCCTTTTACAGCAGCACGGTGCTGCCGCGGGTTTACACCGCTTTATAGGTGAAGCAGTGGAGACCCTGAGGGTAACTGCCCCGAGGCTGCACAGCAGATCAGGGCCTGTTCTAAAATGCTATTTTGCTCCAGTTTTCTATAAATAATGAAACATCGAATATAATATGTAACAAAACAATGTCTCCCTTGTATACAGTTAGAAACATCAGAATACAGCAAAATCGGACAAAATTACAAAGTTGAGAAGTGCACCTTCAGGATGGGAATAAGATCTTTGAAGCACACAAAAGCTGACACATCCTAAGTGCTGGTAGATGACATCCATAGATGTGGAAGAATTCAAACTAGTCCGTGCAACTAAACAATAAACCATAAAACATCTAAAAGTAAGCCAGAACAATTCATTATTTTAAAACATACTTAAGTATTTCATTATTCAAAAATGAAACCGTGTGGTAAATAAGAAATTCTCCACATTGGACTATAGTTACATAAAATTGTTTATCTTGTGCAAACATTACTTAAAAATTTTTAGCCTCAAGGAATTATATTAAAAGAAGCAAAAGGGAAAGTTGATGAGTTAACCGTTCGGCTTCAGAACATACTCAGAGAGCAAGAGAGTAAAAGCAAAGGAGAGAAGGAACAGTAAAGGAACGCAGAGATAGTAAAATGGACAGTGCAGAGCCACAGCGGAAACCACACACACACGGAAGGTGGCCCGAGAGTGTGTGTTCCGGACTGTTAACACGGCCGCTGTCCTCAGAAAGGAAAGTGAGACGGAGGTCAGGTGTGGGGCGGACAGGAAGTGAGGGTTTTACTGCACAGATTGCACGTGTGCACATATAACTTTCACTGTTATAATAAAACGTACCCATTTGTTCTAATGTTAAAACAAACACAAAAGGATAATATGTTATACAGTTTCCAAAAACAGAAGGAGAAGAAATTAAAGGCGACGAAGAGAGAGAACCGCGAAGAAGGGCCCAGCCAGGCAGTTTTAGGGAAGCCCCGGCCATCTCTGGCGTCTCCCGTCCCCCTTTCGCTTCTCACCTTGAGATTCCTGCTTCTCCGCTGCTGTCTCGCTGCAGTTTTCCAGTCCATTTACAGGAAGCTCCCAATTCTACCTTTTCTCTGTGTGTATTAATTTTTCTGTCTCATACGCACTTACAAAAGACGAATATGACTGTGCCAAACCACAATAAAGCACTACATGTATCTGACCACTCTCGTATCATTTTATAATCATATTTCGGGGACAGGGATAGAGTTCAGCAGCACAGAGCCTGCCTGGCAAACGCAAGCTCATGAGATCAATTCCTGGTACCAAAAAAATGAAAAATAAAATAAAATAAATTCGTACTTCAGCAGCCAGTTGAATCGCTAAGTGGTGACGTGATATGTGAGACTTGGAGTAAAACTAAACATTGCCGTCGTTGGTCAGATGTTCACTGAGTGACTCGTATGTTTCAGGCAGTGTGCTCGGAGGTGAAAAAATTAAACAAGGTACAAATTTCTTCATAAATATTAAATTGTAGCTAAAAACAAAAAGCAAGTAAACCAGACTGCATGGCATGAACTTGCAGTTCCAGTATTCCAGAGGCTGAAGCGGAAACCTCACCTCAAAAGAAAAAAAAGCAGGAGGTGGCGCACACCTGTAATCCTAGCACTTGGGAGGCTGAGGCAGAAGGATCGTTTCGAGTTCGAGGCCAGCCTGGGATACAAAGTAAGCTCAAGACCAGCCTAAACTGTATAGCCCAACCTTGTCTCAAAAACATATGCAAAACAAGCAAGAAATACGACAATAAAATAATTATCAATTATGATCTATTCTCAGTACAGCATGAGTATAAATAAGGATAGGGATAGCTTCTTTATGATACAATATTTAAGATGACATTTCAAGATAAGAAGTAACCTTTCACAAGGGGGGAAAGAATGCCAAAGGAATATGATACGAGCATGTGCAAAGGTCCTGGGGTATGCAATGCCTTTGATGGCTGAGCAATACAGAGAAGACTGATGTGGGTGCAGCATAATGAGTGGGCAGTACAGGGCAGTGAGAATGTGCAACATAGTGTCTACAACCGTGTGGGGCTTTCTGAGCTATGACACACTGGATTTTATTCCTATGCAGCACAGAGGATAGATGGGGGGACCAGAAGACTTCTCTTGAGCTCCATAACTCACCCATGTGACAAATTCTACTCATTTTAAATACTTATTTCTGGCTTTGTGATCATTGTATAGCTATGAACCTTGATTTCTCTCTAAACTATCACCCTCTCCAGCAACAGGTTTGTCTCATCCTTCTTTGATGTCCACCCTATTGTGCTTGGCCATATCTGGTGCTTTATTTACTAGACCAAGTTGACAGATTTCTGCCCTCTCCTCGGAAGCTCTCATAGGCTGTGGTCCCCAGGTCCCTGCGTGAGTGAGCCAGAGATTGTTATCGGACAAGGCTCTGGATGTGTTCCTAAAAGCGCCCTGGAAAGCCTGTGCACCCTGCCGGTTTATTGCTCTTGACAGGGCGTGTCCACTACATTTACCAGCCCCTTACTCACTGCCACATTCTATCCTTGCTGGGCCACCTGAAGAAGCCGACAGGCTGTGCAAGATCACTCCCAGCTTAGAGACCTCGCAGTAGGCCCGACAGACAGGAGCAGTGCAAAGGTGCAAGAGTTCTGCCTTCTTAAGCTGGGGGGGGGGCTTCCCATCATACTAACTGTGCTTTAAAATGCACGTGGAAAGCAGGAACCAGGGTGGGCGCCCGGTGAGAGCAGGCAGTGCAGACAGAGGAAGCTCGCAGAGACGCTTCCAGGGATCAGCCTGGGAGGGGACTTGAAATCAGCGCTTTCTCTAGGTGATCCAGACGCCTGTGCCGCCAACAAGAGGAAGGGAGACCCTCCCCTTCACTTCCATCACAAAGAAGACATCTGGGTAAGAAAATTACACCTGTGACCGACTCTTGTTTTGTTTGTTTTCTTTTCTTTTCTGGCTTACTAGATCAACCGTGAGTTTACCAGGGAGGCTACTAAGAAATGCTGACTCAACAGCGATCTAAACCAGCCAAGACAAAGCAGCTCAGGTCAGAATGATTGCCAAACCCTGTACTGTCCTAAGATTTTAACTCCCCAGTCATCCTGTTCACCTCTCTCCAGTCAATCACTGCTGAGGAACATTAAGTCAATTTGGAAATCAGACTCCCAGCAGCACAATCGTTTTGAACAGAGCCATCAGTCTGAATGCAAATGAAACTCTAAGAAACCAAAGACCTGCCACCAACTGGCACCTTTTCCCCATAGAAAAGCTGACATCCCTACTTTAGGCCCCTTCAATTAAAATTATCCGTGCAGTAAGGCAGACAATTAGCAGCTGAGGGCGCAGACAGCAGAAAGGAATGTTCAGACAGGCTGCCGAGGAGCTGCACGGACCAGAGGAGACATTCAGAGAGGCCAACAGATCTGCAGCTTTGCAATGAAAGTCCTTGATTTCACAAGGGCAAGATTTCTCAAGAAACCTCATGCCACCGTTTATGTTGTGTATGCCAGTTCTCTCTCATCATGGAAAAGCTCAACTATATTTGACTCCATCATTTTAAGTGAACAGTTTGCACCTTTATTTTGCACAGTGTAATTTAAAATGATATATTCTGCAAATGTTGGATGAAATTGCTTGCATTGCTGTTCCAAATTCAATGCAGAGGTAACATGACAGGAGATGTTGTGTTATTAGGGTGACCAGACATCCTAGTTTGTCCAGACTTGGGAAGTTCCAGGAAGGCAAAGGCCATCTGTTATAGAACCAGGTCATTGAAATTATACTACAAAGATACTATAATAAAACCAACATGGCACTGGCTAAAAAACAGACCTGAGGATCAATGGAACAGACTGAAAGAAACAGCCACAACCACAAACACACTCAGCCACCTAATCTTTGACAAAGGGGCCAAACAAACTCACTGGAAGAAAGACAGCCACTTCAATAAATGGTGCTGGAACAACTGGCTTGCCTCCTGCCGAAGACTGAAAATAGACCCAAGTCTATCACCATGCACCAAACTCATGTCAAAATGGACCACAGATTTCAATATTAAAACAGAACACTAAATCTATTGAAAGAGAAGTAGGTAAAAACCTCAAAGACATAGGAGTAAGCAACCAAACCACACAGGAAACGCTTCAAAGAATCAACAACTGGGGCCTCATCTTACTGAAAACTTTTGCACTCTAAAGAAACCACCAGTAGAGTAAAAAGAAAACCCACAAGTTGGGAAAAAATCCTAGCTGTCTATCCCTCAAACAAAGCTCATCTATCTAGAACATAAAAAGAACTGAAAAACATCAACCCCCACAAATTCAAAGACCCAGTCCTAAAATGGGCATCTGAGATGAATACACACTTCTCAGATAAAGAAATACAAATGGCAAATAAATACATGAGAAAAAGTTCAACATCCTAAGTCATTCAAGAATTGCAAATCAAAACAACATTGAGGTTTCATCTTACCCTAGTAAGAATGGCTATCATTAAGAAATCAACCAATAACAGATGCTGGCAAGGCTGTGGAGAAATAGGAACTCTTCCCGACTGCTGGTGGGAATGCAAACTGGTGAAACCACTGTAGAAATCAGTTTGGAGATTCCTCAGCAAACTAGGTCTAGAGGTCCCATTCAATCCAGCTATTCCCCTTCCGGGTATTTTCCCAGAAGATCTGAAAACATCATATCACAGCTATATCTGTGCATCCATGTTTATAGCAGCGCAATTTGTAATAGCTAAATCGTGGAAGCCACACAAATGTCCATCCTTTGAGGAATGGATAAAAAAATTGTGGCATTTTTATATAATGTGATATTACTCAGCTATAAAGAAAGATAAACTTGAGACTTTTACCATATGGTCACAACTAGAGACCACACCCATAAGTGAAATAAATAAGACCTGCATGTGTAAGCAACGTATTGTCTCTCTAGTGTAAGAACCTCAAAGAATGAATAAAAGTTAGGAGGTATGATAGACATTGTGAAATGAAAGGAAACTGCTCAAAGTAAAGAGCAACTGGGATGAGAGAAAAGAGCAACGAAAGAAGGGGAAACTATGTGCATATGTATACACAGGAGAGCTGACATAGTTGTACTACTGACTTCTGTCGCTTTACTGAAAAGTTAATGATTAATTATTTAATCAATCTTACTTGTCTATATTGGTTCTCCTGAGAAACCACTTTGAAGATATCAATATGTAATACAACAACAATTGTTAATTTCCTGTCACCTTGTCTGTAATTCAGTATTGCTTGTATTCTTGCGCTATTTTTTAAATGGATGTGTGTTTGTTAATATGTTTTTGTTCTTTTATTTTTAAAATTAAAAAAAGAACCAGGTCATTCTACTCACTGTGATGAAAACAAACTGTTAGGGAGGGGACAGAGCATCATTGCTGGAAAAGCACTGAGGGACATGAACGGGCATAATTTAATCTGCTAAGGGAAAGGGAGCTCCGACTTGACCTCTAGTTCCAACAGGGGGTGTGGTCCACAGGAGAAACATCTTCTAGTTCTCTGAGCGTGGCCGTAGGAAGAGAACATGGAGTTAAAGAGAGCCTGGGTTCCAACGCAAACATCTGTCTGGACAGACGCATCCTGCCCGCAGCAGCGTGAAGGCACGGAGGAGGGTGCCTTGCTGAAGCCAAGATTTGGTCTCCCTGAAGGTGAGAAACAAGACCACAGACTGTTCTTCTGCCACCTCAGAACCTGAGTGGAGCTAAGTTCTTGTCTTTGTGTTCACATCCCTCCCAAGGGTCTTGAAATCCTTGCCCACTTTAATCAGCTCAATCACCAGGGGCTTTATGGAAACCCTTTCTCATACTCCCTGGAAAGCACGTAAATGGAGACTTGTTCCAACCTCCTGTACATTAATCCCTGCATCAGGAATTCTTTGCCCTGTAAGATCCTGGTCTTCTGGTTTCTTTGCACAAGCACAAAAGATGACAGTTGCCAAAGTAAGACGTGGCTTCAGTTACAGAGATACTCTTGAGGTGTCTGTGTACCAGTTTCCTAGTAAGCACTTCCTGTTGACTAGGAGAAATAAGGTAATCGCTGTATCATATCACCCTCTCCCTAAACTTCTCCCAGTGGCTCCCACTCAATGTACATATCCACATTTGCTTACCCGTATTTTTAAATGTTTCCTAGCTATTGAGCTAGAACATTTCTAACATACGTGTTCACAACATGCTTACACGCTGGGGCCTTGGCTTCTGTTTTTCTCCATAGGCATCATAAAAGCCTTAATGAAAGAAGGACTTAAAGAGTGAGGCTTGTGGGGGCGGGGGAGTCTCCTAGTTGATAGAGGCTTTGGATCAACCCATTTTGATAAAAACGTGACTGTTCCTTTTTTCTTTTAATATCACGGAGACACAAGATATTGCAAAAATTGCGATGCATTTGGTTTGTTAATTTAATCTTCTCAAGCGGAAATATTTGTAAAACTCTCTTCAATGAGTGAGGACAGGAGAGAACGGTATGGGAAGCCGGGACTGCTGCATGCAGAGTCCGTGGGGATTTACTGGGGATGCATTCAAACGCTGATTCTTTCCCACATCCAACAAGTCAGAGTCCAAGCCGACAGTTAGGGTAACGCCACAGGAAACACCACAGGTGTTTCTAGTCACAGAAACACCACTTTAATCATACTTATAAATCATGTGTTGCCAAAGGCCTGCGTTCCTTATGTGAATGAGCATTTCCAAATATATCACTAGCTAAAGTGAATCAAAACAAGATTTTAAAAACTCAGCTTTTGCTGGACACGATGACATATGCTTGTAACCCTAGCACTCTGGGAGGCTGAGCCAGGCAGGTGTCAAGTTCAAGCCCGCTTCAGCAATTCAGCAACTTTGCCAGACCCTGCTTCAACATTAAAAAATTAAAAACGGCCGGGAAGAAGTTCAATGAGAAGGCCCTGGGTTTAATCTCCAGGACAACACACAAGTACACACACACAGGCGTTTCATTCTCTCTTTCAATACCTAAGGAGACAGTAAGTGCAGGGAGCCTGCGTCAGAGGGTGACTGAGGTTTTGTAGGCGTCCCTGGCAGGGGCTGTGCTCAGACCGCACCGGCTGGAGAGCAGCGGGGGCTCCAAGCCGCGGGCTCCAGGGCTGCCCCTGTGACGCGGGCTCCTGCACACAGCCGTGCAGAACCTGGGCTGGGAGCCCTGTTGAGGCCAGGCTTCCACCCCTCCCGGGCCTGCGTCCTGGTCCTCCCTGTGTGGGACCCTAAATGAGCAGCTGGTGGCCTCCCTCCCTGGGTGCAGGCGGAGCCCGCGTCCCGACCCCGCCCCGGGCCACAAAAGCGCGCTATCCTCGGCGGGGCCACCGGTTCCGCCCCGAAGCAGCATTTACACCTAACGGCCTTCCTCCGCTCTCGCAATCTGCGTTGCAGCCCCATCTCGTAACATTAATTCTCTCCCTCACCAACGGCACATCAATTCAGGACTTATAAACTATTTTAGGGATCCGATTTATCAGGGCTGACAGCACCGCACGCTGAAATAAACAGCACTGCCTCAGCCTAGCGCACTCCGTGGCTCCTATTTATCATTATTTAATTCAAGGGCCTAAAATT
Source organism: Dinomys branickii (assembly GCA_004027595.1). NCBI lineage: Eukaryota > Metazoa > Chordata > Mammalia > Rodentia > Dinomyidae > Dinomys > Dinomys branickii. Next base: position 32,503 of record PVLD010015294.1, on the reverse strand, counting down.
CTCTGACATTATTAATAGTAAGATGAATCACTGGAAAACTACAGAATCTGTGACCAACGAGGCTGAAATAATCCATTTTGGTGGGATGCCCGTGCGGAATTGCATTCTCTGAGGCCGGAGCTGTCATTAGCAGACCGTACTTCGGGCGGGGGCGCCGAGGCGTGAAGGCCTCGGGAGGGCGCCTGGGGCGCGATTTTCCTGCCAGCAGCGCGGCCGCAGCTCGGGGAGGCAGGTGCGGAGACAGCACAACATCGTCAGCCGGGCTCGGGGCTCTCCTCCTGGGTCTGTTGCTGGAATGTGCGTGCACTAATTTGAGTCATTTTGCACTTGATTAACTTTGGGTTTGAACCTGAGTACAAGCTGGACCGGGAATCTACTGGCTAATTGCAGAACTGCGCTCCTTAGCTGGGTAAGAGCCTCGTGGTCAGAGGCTCGCCATGAACTCCAGCGCCTGACTTTGCTTTAAGGTCTCATTATTAGCGTGACCCCGCCCCCAAAGTAATGGAAAAGACATTTCCGTTTCCATGTGTAAGTTTTCTTAGAAAGAAAGAAAGAAAGAAAGAAAGAAAGAAAGAAAGAAAGAAAGAAAGAAAGAAAGCATTAGGAAAAGGGGAAGAAGAGCTAAGAAGGCGTTTGTTCCTCGCGCTGAGATCCAAAGGAAACTGAACATTGCAAGTGGATCATCTCTGGTGCAAGGTTAGTGGCCTTTAACGAGGCTACGGCATGTATGTAACAATAGAATGACCCCTCCAGTGGTGCTCTATTTCTTTTTTAAGCCTAGCAGGGTAATTTTCATAAAAGAAAAACCTCTTGAAGTGATTTTTAAATGTTATAATTTTATAGCTGACCCAAGCACTATCGAGTAGGATTAAAATTAAATCTTCTCAATCTTAAATATTTGATGGGAAAGAATGTGCTTGACTTTTCCCAGCAAACTCGACCACGAATACCAGAAAGGTTATTTCCTATCATTAACTTCAAGTAATGGTACAAATGTAAGCCTGTATTCTCAAGTCAAGTTCTACATTCTGGCAGGAAGAGGTAATGCCCGGTCGGTGTGTGATACATAGTGAAGCACGCTCTTTTCTCCGTTCTTTACCCGAGGCAAAGCACTGCATACCGTACTGTGCCGGGTGATGAGGACAAGCCACGTGTTCGCCTTAGCTTCTGGTGCCTATTGCTGACCTCACATTCTGCACATGGACCTATGCACTTCGCAGTGAAGTCTGCACTGATCCCCAAGAGTTGCTGCTCTGGTAAATATAATCACAGAAAATAAGTCTTATATCTTCCAGACTGAACAGTACTAACATTTTCACTATTTTCTCTAAGATTGTGTACTTCAAGTTTTTAAATTTAGTGTAATTAATAAATAAAAACTGCGTGTGTAGTGCAGTGTGATGCTTTGATCTACATATACACTGTGGAAAGATGAACTCAAGCTAGTGAACATGCTCAGCACCTTACTAACTCTTTGTGGTGGGAATGTTTAAAGTCTATTCTTTTAGCGGTTTGGAAATATACTTAATTATTAACTATGGTCCCCATGCTGTAGTCAATCACTAAAACCTACTCCTGCAATCTGAGAGTCAGTACACTATAACCAACACCTCCTGCTCTTATTCCTCCTGCCTCCATAGGCTTTGGGAAGCAGCTTCCTGCTCTGTGTTTATGAGATTGAGATTTTAGAAGCCACCTGTAAGGGCAATCTCAAAGCACCTGTCTTTGGGTGCTGTATTTATTTCACTTAGAGCAAGTGTCCTGGGCTTCTCTCTGGCTTCTCAGTGCTCCTCTGGAGGACTGTGGGAGCAAACTAAAGAAGTCAGCTTAAAACTCTTTGAAAATGATGTTCTTACATATGGTCATTTAGTTTCTTTTCTTCCTCCAATGACCTAATTATATGACAACAGAAGCTTCATTTCAAGAGTATGATGATATGAAGGTAAACAAAATAAATCAGCTAACACATTTATATGTCTCTGCTCTATTCAATCTCTCTCCCAAATACATCCTTACAGCTGCTTTCTCCTCATGGCAGGTGCTTTTCATACCCTAAGTAAGGAGTAAGCAAGACTTCCTGGAAAGAGGATGACCACACTGACTTTAGTTTGTGGTGTGGCATAGAAGGACCTTAGAAGTTATCACTGCCTCTGAACAAAACATAAATAAAGCTCAACAGACCGAAAATCAAGAGTCTTGTTAGTCAGGAAGAACTGGCATCACAGCACAAACTGCTGCCCCCTTAAGGAGAGACAGACAGATAGCTGCAGAAAATCACAATTTACCAGGTCAGAAATCCATTCATGAGTAGGACCATTATGCAGACATGGCAGAGATATTGAACTCACCAGACCAGGGGATCAAAAGAAGCTATGATTCACATGTTAAGGGCTCTACTAGACAAATTGAGCAGCACATAACAAAAAATAGTTAATGTAAAAGGAAAGATTGAAACAATAAGAAACAAGAAGAAATGCCAGAAACCCTAAAACACCACAGAAATGAAGAACATTTTTGTTGAGCTCATCAGTGGACTGGATACAGCCAAGGAAAGGCAGGATCACACTGCAGATCTGCAGGTCCTCTTCCCCATAGGTGCTCAGAAGCGTGGGGGTTTTCCTAGCAACTCTCCTAGTGGCCTGAGACTTCAGGTAAGGAAGGCTGAGCTACTATGAAAGCCCTCCATGTTGCCAAGTAGGCGGAGGTGTCCAGCTGAGAGGAAATTCATAGCAGTGGGTCACGGTTTTAACTTTCTAAAGATTAAAAAGTATTTTTCTTTTTATATATTGTCACTTCACTCAATAGATATATCAATATTAGGATGTGGGGCTGGGGATATAGCTCAGTGGGATAAGTGCCTGCTTGGCAAGCACAAGGTCCTAAGTTCAATCCTCTATTCTGCCAAAAAGAAAAAAAAAAAAATAGGATGATTCAGTCACTCCAGCAAAATGAAAAATCTGATTTCAACTGTAAGCAATACAAAGAAATACTTTTATAAGTAGCAAACATAACTCAGTTAAGAACTTGAGCTAAGGACGTGGCTTAGTGACAGACCACTTTCCTTGCTTGTGCAAGGCTCTGATTCAATCCCCAGCATCGCAAAAAAATTAATACATGAATAAATAGAAAACAACCAGAAACTTTCTCCTATAAAATCTTCCACCATTTCTTTACTAGAACTACATCACTAATTTATTGTGCAAAACATGCTTTGCAGAATTTTATTACTGAATTGTGGGGGATGGACTCAAAAAGATTCTATTCCATTTTGGACGGCTGGCATGCAGTATCAGCCAGCTGTCACCTCAAAAACTGTATGTCAGAGACACATAATGAGCTCCCCTAACTGTGAGCAGCATGCTTGGGGTCTGATCGTGGGCTCTCAGCTATGAGGGCATTGTTACTCGCTGGAAGATGTGATGTATTTTTTAGGGTTTTGCCTGTACACTGCTCATCCCATAAAAAATCACTTTATCCAAAAGCAAACTCAGACATAGTCATTGACATGTTTCCAATCTGTGCTACAGACTATAGTTATGTAGGTCTGATATATGCCTTATCTCACTTTTCCTGTAGCCTCTGACCTTGTGTGCTCAACCCTATGTGGGCAAGAGCACACAAGCCTTTGGCCCTGCCTGAGACTAGCTTGAGCATGAACTAAACTGCATTTTGATTAGATCTTATGAAGAAGAATTACCACCAGAATCGGCAAAAATGTATTAGATTGAGTTAGATAAACCTTCAGCTACATCCCAGTAGTTTAACTCTCAGATATTCTCTTACATGCCACCCCGTGCTTCCTTTCCTTCACCTAAGTGTGATCCACTATGCATCTAACCAAATGTTTGCTCTTCCTCATGTGGTCACCCTTCTCCATGTAGCTGTGCACTGTCTGCCCATCCGGTCAGGATATTCTGCAAACACTTCGAGGTGAAGCTCAGCCCTGTGACCGGTTTAGCACATGCAGCTCAAGCACAGATTTGGCAAAGCCCTGGTGAATTTCCGCTGCTGCCCCCATGCCCTGGCACTGCTGTCAGAACCTGGCCAGACCAGCCTTCGGGAGAGTGAGGCACTGTGGAGACTCCAGTGCCCTATCAATAGTCCACTAAATGCCAGTTAGGTAGGTAAAACTAAGGTTGGTGAGGCAAAAAAAAGCACCTAAGAACAGCCAGTTGCCCAGACTTGAAGTTATGAGTTAAATAAAGCTTTCTAGTTCGAAGAACTAAGTTTAGCCTGGATTGGTTCAGAGCACTGTTGTGACAATAGAGAACTGAGATGCTGGGCTCGCTTACCTGGTCACATCCTCTTCTGCTTCTGACTAACTACCTAAGATGGTGTTCTTTCACACTCCCTGTAGCGCACGTATCAACTATACATATTTTCTGTGTAACAGCCCCACACTTCAGAGGCTCACAAGCACCAATATTTGCTTCTTACATTAATTAAGGTCGCAGGTTTGCTGAGGCTCTGGTGCAGGCTATGCATCTAATGTAAAATGGTTTCATCACACACCTTCTCATCCTAAGACTCACAGCGAGGATGTGGTGCTGCAAAAGAAAGTGAAAGCACAGGAGATCTAAATGCACCTTGAAATCACATTTTAAACTCCTGTTCGTGTGGGCATATCTTTCAGTGCTCAAGGCAAGTAACACAGCCTTGCCCACCTTTGCAGTGGGTAAAGATATCCTTTCATAGGCAGCAAGGCGAGGATTACAGGTGGTCCAGGGCAGGTGTCTAAAACTGTGAGCAGTAGTGAAGCCCAGCAGAGTGCATTTCAGCTGAATTTGACAATACGGATTTCCCAAGCAGTAAAAATAGTCTTCGAGTTTTCTCTGAAAAGCTCCAGGGAAGAGTATTATGGTTTAACTTGAGTTGAAAGATAACCAGTAAATAACGAATCATTAGGGAAAAAGTGGCGGAAATAAATCACTGTGCCTTCTCCCTGCCATCTACAGCACATGAAACTGCCCTCACGGCACACGTGTACCTCACAGAGAACTTGCACAGTGGAAACCCTCTCTTATAAAAACGTGTTAGGGAAGCTTTGTTCAAGCCTGAGTTACAGTGCTATTGGATGTGCAAGTCCAGTGTTAATGAATCCAAAATACTTATTAAATTAGATGTGCCTAAACAGAAACAGAAAAACAAAACAAGATTATGTACTGATAAAAATGTGAACAGAGGTTTTCAGGACCTAACCCTGTATTTCTCCTAGGAGTAGTGGTCCGCTACTCACACAAGAATTCAGTATGTATGGCCATTTTATAGAATGTAATCACCAAGAATAATCAAAGACAGCTGCATATCAAACTTTTCCTGAGAAAAGTACAAACATTCACACAATTGAAGAGATAGATTATAAACACCCTCACGTTAACGTAGGCCAGGTTTCACTATTCATTTGTTTCAGGTTAAATCAAATGCTGCCGTCAAATGAGTTTCAATAAAACACTTTGTCTCCCATTGTTCTTGCTTTGGAACTGCGAATGAGACCGTGAGAACAGTCAGTTGGCCTGAGTCCCTGCGCTGCCTGTGTAATGACACAGTGTGATTAGTGCATTCACCATGTTGTTGCTGTATCTGTACATAAATGTTCCTTCTAAGTTTTTAATTAATGACTTAAATAGTCTTACAATTATTTATATTTTGTTATTTTAAAAACTTTTTAAAAATCATCCGAAAGTACATTTCTTCCGCATACTGTGCTCACAGGTTCTTAGACAATGCATTGTAAAACATTTACCAAAATAAACTCATTTTCTTGTGTGAACGGAGCACAAGCAAAGCACAGATGAGTAAAGTCAACAGACCCCATGCAAATCTCACCTAAATTAATAGTTACAACTTCCCTTTCCATCAGAGCTCTCATCAGAGCACCTAATGAGTAGCAAATTGGTTGATCGGAGCTGTACTTCCTTCCTCCCTCCTGGCTCTCCCCAGACAGCACTAATGAGAAGTGACAGGACGAAGCCGGGCAGCAGAACGGAGAAGGTATGCGTCAGTCCAGCCTTTGGACACCTGCAGTAATGAAGCAATGTCTACAAAACAGAAGAAACATTTGCTATATATATACATATACATATATATATATATGATACAAATATATGAAAAATAAATATATACATAAAAGATAATAGGTTTATTTCATCGATACATGTGTGGATATGTTCAAGTTTAAAATATCAAGAGAAACTTATGGAACCAATTGTTTATTTGAAAACTATAATATAATACCATATATATGAAAGAAATAAATAAGCTTTTGTATATTTCTCCTTTAAATATTTTTAAAATTATATATGCAAGATAGATAGATATCCTCATGCAAATTTAAAATGTTACAACCTCTTTAGCTGCTTGAGATTATAGAATAATGGTTTAGAGAGAATTAATAATTTTTTCTTTTTGATGAATTTTATTAATTCTAGCTACTGTGGCAATTAGAAAAATATATGAATAGATTGAAATAGCTTTATTGTTTGAAATTTTAAATATATATTCTTTTACATATGTCTCTAATTTCCTAAGTAATCTTTAGTAATTAATATGATCAGTTAAGATTCAGTCCTATATCCATGAAGGAATAATTAAGCGCTGTGACATATGCACTATGTATATATGTATGTATGTATGTAATATATATGTGTGTGCATATATGATATATCAATGCTTGTGTACATATGGATACACATACGCATCTGTGTATATGTATTTACATAATTTATTAACTAGGTACCTTTCCTTTTTATTTAGGGAAAGCAGCATGACTATCAATAATATATCAAATAACAACTTTGATTTTGAACACAAGTCAGTAACTACTCAAAACCCTAATGGGTAAAAGCCAAATTGCCATAGACAATGTGGTAAAGAAGCCAAGAAGCATGGGAGGAGGGAAGGTAGGAGGCTTGTCCTTACGCATCTGCGAATCACCCTGTTCCCCTAATGTAGGGGAAGTTCCTAAATATGAGGGGCCCCTTGTGCATGACACCACTGTAAATCTCTGGTTCTCCAGGGCAGCAGTGGCTGTGATACTGATGCGCCTGCTCTTGCCTTGCTTTTATGACAGCCTCTGCACCCTGACAAGACCTGAGGTGGAAAAGAAGGCCGCTAGCACTTTTGCATGCCATGGTTCCTGCTGCTTACATAAAAGTTCCTTTATGGTCCGTACTTCTTACTGTTTCTTTGACATACAGGCAATAGGAACTATATTGCTCAGACTTTGGAAAACAAGACCGCTTTTAAGTAACCAGTAGCCAAGAGCAGAGAAGGAGAAAGAGGCTGGGTCCCAGTTCCAGGCTGCAGATGGTACAATCTCTGTGAGTCCACACCAGAGGTTCCCACTAAGAACACAGAAGAATTCAGCATTAGTCAAAGAGAATATCAAGTAATTGCCCAGCTACTAAATATGGGGCTGCTGATGGAAAGCTTTTTCACATGGTGAGTGAGGCTTTAAGCCAGGGAGCTACACTGACATAAGACAGAAGCAGGGGAGGCTGGGAGGAAAAATCTATTGTCACCCAGGGATGGGCGTATGCGGCTGCGGAGCACCTGCGGCTCCCTTTCTTCATGCAAACCCCTTCTGTTAAAAGGCCTTTCTCTGCCCTGAATATAAATTGCTCAGGTAAGTTTCTTTTTACGGGAATTATTTGCACGTTAATTCAGACACCTGAGAGCCACAGCTATTTACATTCTGCTCAATCATCAGCCCCACGGTTCCCTGCGCCACTTACAGCAGTTTTATGAGTGACACACGTCCCATATTTGTTCCCATGCCCTGTTGCTGTCCTCTTGAAATCTGTAATAATTGTCAGCGAGCAATCTGCTACTGTCTGAAAGGCTGTGTCTACCCACGTTCATATGCTGAAATCCTAACTCCCAAGGGGATGGTATTAGGCGGTAGGGGAAGTGATTTGGTCACTGAAACAGACTTCATGGAAAACATCAGCGCCTTTGTAAAAGGGACACAAGAGTTTTCCACCATGTGAAGACTCAGAAAAGGAGCTGCCTATGAAACTTAAAAACCGGCCCTCTACAGACACTGAATGTACCGCTGACTTCATCTCGGGTCTCCAAACTTCAAAATTTTGAGAAATAAAGCAATACTGAGTATAAGTCACCTAGTGTGTAGTATTGTAAGAGAAGGCTAAGGAAAAGCAGGACCCCATATTTTCATTCTGCACTGAGCCCGAAGAATTATAAAGCCCATTCAGATATTAACTCCATGCCAGTGACTCTGTGGTCTGTATCTCTCACTTAACCCTGACCTTTCTCCTAAGGTTTCTACCAGCTTGATCTTTCCAGCAGCCCAGTTAATAGTTGCCCAAAGGGTACTGGGATAGAAAGCATACCTGACTCCTCAGGAGTCGACTCTTCCCAATGAAACAGCAACTCTTATAAGTTTAAATGCTCGGACCAAAACCCAGGCGCTCTCATGAACTCTTTCGCTTTCACACATACTGTGCATTTTATTAGAGCGTCTTACTGCCTCAGCCTGGGACACAGCCAGTGTCTGACTTCAATCGCACTCTGCTAGAGAGCCCTAGGTGGACCCCCGCTCCAGTCTGGTCTTCCCGGAAGTTCATTTTTTGCACAGAAAGCATAGTGATATCTTAAATGAAAGCTACGCCCAGTTGCTCTCCTGCTTAAAATCTGCCATTGCTTTCCGAGTAAAGCTCCCAGTCTTCACTGTGCCCCACACACCACCACTGGGTCCTTCCCCAGGGATTCTCTCTTTGCATCTGGCACAATTACTAAACAGCTCATATTTATTCCTGTCCAGTGGCTTTTCAGCCAGAGCTATTGCATCTGGCTGGAAAATTCTAATCTCTGATCTCTGCATTACTGATTTGTCTCTTCCCTTAAATGTCACTTTCTTGTAGAGGCTTTTATGGAACAACCAATCTACATAGCCCCACAGTCACAGTCTAGCGGCCAAACTTCAGATATCTCATCGCTTGTTTACTTTTGTAATTACTTGTTTTCTGTCTCTTGCCACTAAAATTGAATTTATTGAAAGTAAGGATTTAGACTGACCTGTTTGCCACAGGGTGTATGGGTTCAGAATAATGTGAGAAGCATCATAAATCTTCAATAAAATTTTGTTTGTTCATGGAATACTCCCTTCTTACGTAAGAAGAAATTTATAAACACGTGTCAACCATATAATTGCAATTACCAGAGAATTTGTTCGTTTTGTATTCCCCAACACTGAAGGTTATTAAACACAGACAGCACCAATTGTGGGTACTTCAACCTTCAAAAGTCCTAAACAAATTCCTGACAAAAGTCCTGACACAAATTCCTTCTGTCTATACCAAGCCATTTGGCTATTGCGCGCCTCCACCCTTATCCACACCCTTCAGAAGGGGCTGGAAGGGGAGGAGCCGGAAAGGAAGAAGAAGCAAGATGCACCATGTGCAGGTTCAAACTCCCTAGGATGAATGTTGTCACTGTGCATATCTAAAATGTACCAATGAAATTTTAAAAACACATACAGAAATATATACATTAGATGTCCAAACTGACCTCAGGACAACTTGACTCTGTTCAAAAGTTTTCCAGGTGATACATTTCCTTCTTAGTATGTAGAAAGTGGGTTTTGTGCAGTAATTGTAGGAACATGAGACTTTAAGTGATATGAGACGAAGTTTTATACACTATAGAAAAATACTTCGCATTGTAATGCTATAATTTTTAAAACCATAAGCACTGGACCTTTCTCAGAGGACAAGCGTGGCCTCAAACAGTAGCATCCACATCTTCTGTATTCTGTATTTCTCACGAATGCTGAGGAAAGTTGCCAAGGGCAGGACCCTGGAACCCAGACAATCTGTCTGAATCCAAGAGAGACTGAGCATGACAAGATTTGTGCTGAAATCAGCCCATGTGCAATACAAATAGATTTCTCTCCCTCTCCCTTTCTCTCTCTGTCTCTCTGTCTCTCCCTCTCCCTCTCTGTCTCTCTGTCTCTGTCTCTCCCTCTCCCTCTCTGTCTCTCTGTCTCTCCCTCTCTTTCTCTCTCACATACACACACACACATTCATCAGGAGTAAGAATAAAGAAAATGAAAAATAGACCCCAAAATCTTCATGCTGAATCAAATCTTCAATAAAAAGCCTACGGCCAGTACATCAGTGACTTAAATCATTTCACTTGAATTCTGGTAGCCCTGCCTATAGGTTGAAAGTTCATTTAAGTTGGTATTGTTCTTCATTAAAGGAATTTGAAAAACTATTTTAAGTGAAGAAGTAAATAAAGTCTCTTTCAAATTTTTATTAATAAAGATTATAGATGTTTTTAGTTTTTATTTTTATTAGTACATGTTTGGGTTACATCCATCATGGAGCATTGGAACCTTTGTATAACCCAGCTGATTCTTTTCTTCATCCCCTGCCCCTCCTCCTGCCATCTCTTGGTCCCTCCCCTTTTGTAAAAGATCTAGCTTCCTGTCTTCTGTTATCTGCCTTTCGTTTTCCTCTTTCATTTACTTACATTTGGGGCTTCTCATGTAAAAGGGAAAATGGGATATGTATGGTTTTGTATCTGATTTGCTTCATTTAACACTGTCCCAAGATGCACCCATTTTCCTACAAATGACTCACGTTTTTTGAGGGGATATTTTGCATGATCAGATTTACCTGATATACTTCATATGTAATGCTTCTATGATATATTTTATATATAATTTTGTTTCATTTTTAAAGAATGTTAAGACACAGGCCTCAACATGAGGTTATAGAAAACCTAGAAGTGCAAAGTATATGCAAAAACATTCCACCAAATCTCATCCTTGGTCAGATGTCTCTTGACCCCATCTAGAAAGCCTGGATTTTCCACAAATGCATCAATCCCAGTAGAATCCTTTCCATTTCTTACCAGTTTGGGCCCTTCTTTCTTCCCTGTCAGACTACCTGTCAGTCCTGTGACGCTGTGACACTCCTGGCCTTCGCTAGCGCTTCTTACAGTAACCAGACATGGCTTCCTCTGCTTCTCTCTTGTAAACTTGGGTGGTTAGTGATGCTTTGCTGTGGCTGGCTTGGTCCTCCACTAAAGCTATGACAGAAATAGGAAGACGTAGTCAGCATCTGACATAACCAAAGTTGCGGACATACTCCAGCTGCCTTAGTCACTTCCTCACCACTGGGACACAACACCCAACACACACGGCTTAAAGAAGGCTCAAGGTTTGCAGAGGTCTTTGTGCATAGTTGGCTGGCTCCAAGGCAGGGCAGCATGGCAGTGGGCCACAGCAGAGAATTGCTCATGGTGTGGCTGCTCTCCCTAATGTCCTTTCCCTTCTCTCTCCTCCTCCTTTTCTGACTCATATACTGCTTCTCACACATTTACCTTCAGCCAGCTCTGCTTCTCTCATGAAACAGAGATCAAGGGAGGAGGAAGAGATATATACCCTTCTAGGCCATCCCCCCACCTTCTCTAACCAGGATTCACCTCTGAATATCACAGTTAACTATAAACTCATCAGATGACTAATCCATGAATGAGTAGCATGCTCACAATCCAATCACCTCCCAAAAGCCTCACCTATGACCCCATGAGGTTGAAACATCTAGACACAAACTGGAACATTCTGCCTCTGGCCCCCAAAAGACTCATGTGCATATCTTCATGGAAAATGCATTTAGTCCATCTCTAAGAATTGCCGGTCTTAACAGTTTCAGCATTGCTGAAAAGTGCCCGTACAAAGCCTCCTCTGAGAATTAAGGCAAACTCTTAGCTGTGAGCTCTGTAAAACTGAAAAGAAAGTTAAACACTACCAACACACAAAGGCACAGAATAAATATTTCCATTCCAAAAGGGAGAAATAGGGGATTAGATAGGAATGGTAGCAAAGCAAGATAAAAAAAAACCCAGCAGTGGAAACATTAAATCCTGTAGTTCTAGTCCAGTACCCAGGGCAAGATGTGGTGGGACGTAAGCTCTAAGTGACTTGGGCAGCCCTATCCCACAGGACGCTTACTAGCGTTTGTAACCCTCGTGGCTTCTCTTGCTCACTGCTTGTGGCTTTCTTCAGATGGTCCACGTTCGGACTCCTCCAACTTTCTGGGATCTCGACTGCACTTTTGGTTTTACTCACTGCCGTCTCAGGGGTACACTGCCTGGCCTCCCAGACCTTCTGAGATCTGGGTGGAAGCCACTCTACCCCAAAACTCTTGCATTCGCATGTGCACAAACCCAGCCCCACTGTAACTCTATGAGTCTTTGGGGGGACATCTACATATAAACCATAACACCAACCTACAAGGATAGCAAGAAGAAGGACATGGCCATCCAGCCCATCACTAGTGATTGTCCACCATAAATGCAACAGCAATGGGTGAGGCAGCCCAGATTCCAGCCTAGATCCCTTTTCTCTTCCATCACAACTCTCCAACACAGCCAGGACAGTCCTCCAGGAGTCTCTGTATGCTCTCCTCTTTCCTTCTCTTGCACAGGTGCATACACACATGTGCATGTGCATGCCCATGCTGAGGTACATGCAGTCCCTTCAGATTTGTACTTCTTCCTTTCCAAGTTCCACCCATCTTCTTTGGAGTGCTCTGCTCCAAGACATCCAACTTCACTGCTACAGTGCTGCCACTTGCCCTCTCCTGGAGTTGTTCAGGCTTTCTCCCTCCATTTCTTCCATTTGAGCAATTAATAATACATTGTGAATTATTACCTAAACTGTCCCACACACTGTGTTACTCCAACTGTGTTATATTTTTTGAGATTGGAAACCCCGCCTTGTATTCCTTTTGTGTTTCATAGCCCTTTGCATCTGGCATAGGACTATAAAAAAAGACTAATGTCCCTACACAAGCAAATGATTATGGTCATGCATTTTTCCACTGTCAAAGATGCAATCTTGCTAAAAGGAATTATCTTTCTTTCTCTCCTCTTTCCCAAAGGAGACCTTCCATAAGAACAACTCTGAATCCTCTGCATTTCTTCCTTTCACTTTACCAAACTGAAATCCAGAAGAAGCTTGGAAAAATCAACTCTGCCCATTCTCTTTAGCTATAGAAACCATATAGAAACACGTGCTTTTATAAAGCACATATCTAGCTCTGTGTGTCATGATTCTCAGGAGCAGACCAAGAAATTGGTCGCTGCATCAGCTTATGATGACTTTGTGGGTAAGATATTTCTAACGTGCAGGTGAAATATGAAGACGCTGACTGGCTAAGAAACTGCTTTCTTCTGTATCTGCCTCCTTTGTCTGCCTCTCAGTTGGTCTTTAAATTTGGGTAGAGAGAAGAAGGGTACTGTGAACCCTTTAGACTTCATGAGAAAACACCCAAGCAGCTCTTTGCTCCACCTCTAGCCCACACTTCTGTTCGGTAACTTCCCATAACCACACCCAAAGTCCTAAGCACAATGGACAGGAAATGAGGTTGCAGCCCTGCCTTGCTTCCTATAAGAAGGAAGGAAATTGTCTACAGCTGATCCTGACAATAACAACAGATATTCTTGGAAACCCTTTGGACGGCTCCAGTTAGAAATTTTCTTCCTAGGCCAAGGTTGGGGCTTCTTTAGCCATCATTACTCCCTTCTTCCTTAAAAAGAGTCCTACAGATTGTCCAGCTGTCCAAAGTTGTAGGCTTCTGCTACCTCACAACATTAGCTAATGCCAATTAATTTTGAAGGCAACCCAGCCATCCTGCAAATGGATCCCGATATCCGGGGGAGAAAAGTGGAAGCAGACGTTCCCGCAGCTCACTACTCTCCTGCTTCTCCAACTTTCCAAGTGTCTATGGAGGTGAAGACATTAGGGGCAGAGGGAGTGTACCGGAGAAAATGAAATAAATAGGACACATATGTGTAAATACCTCCTTGTCTCTCTGGTGTGAGAAGCTGAAAGTGGAAATAAGAAGAGAAATGTATAACAGATATTGTGAAATACTAAGTAATCATTCAAAAGGTAATAGGAGTGGAAGGAGAAAGAAAAAAATGAGAAAAAATATTGGAAACAAAGCTTTGTGAATAAGGAGGGGAAAAGGGCTGAATAGAGGGGAGGAGAATGGGAAAAAAGGAATTAAGATGTATCATGTACACGTACAAATTCCCTGTGATGAATGCGATCAGCATGCATATCTGAATTGTACCAATAAACTTAATTATAAAAAACTGAAACTTCTACCGGTGAAGACACTGGGACGAGTAAAGTTCTTAGAATTCTGACTCTTATATATTTTTCCCCTAAATGAGTAAACGTTTCCTCTGTAGTCAGCAAAAGAAATCTTAGAAAAGTGACCAAGAACAAGGCTGATTATTTTTTTAAAATATCACATAAGATATTTCAAGCAGTAATCAAATTTAATACTAAAATTTGGCAGCTGTTCTGCACACTTAGATTCTTATGACATAAGAAATCCCCCTGTATATTTTGTCTAAATAAAGCATATGCTGATGTGATCAACACTTCCAACTAGGATGAGCATTTAGGGTCTCATTTGAAGAAAGCTTTTCAATGTGCTCCTAAATGTATAATGTCCTGGCTGGCAAATAATATACAAATTTGTATGTCTATACAATGATTTACATAACCCACCTTTTAAAATATTATAAATAGACATTTATGTGATAAAGTAGAATTGGACTATAATGTCAATTCATACATTTCCATGAAGAATATTTTCTTCTTAGAAAAATAAAGACACAAGTATAACAAAGGAAACTTCCATAATTTTCACTTTTTGTTTGTGCATTTTAACTTAATCAAGTATATTTATTCTGAAATATAATCAGCTGATGATACACACAAAAACCATAATCATTTACGCAACAAAAATATGTACTGTTGATTTTAACTGTTCAATAATATGTTCAATTTGGTAATACTATAAGCTGCTTCTAAGAGGAAAGCACTTGTCGTTTCGCTAAAGCTCACACTCAAAAGCTTCATATTATTGGGTTTTTTATATCATTTTTATTTATGGTGACATATTTATCATTATGAATCAAGTGATTAGTAATATCAAATGCTACTAAGATACACTGTATTTGATAAAATAAGAATCAATTAATATTCAGCTAAATGGTTGGGCCACGAGATTATCGGTTGTTTCAACAAAAACAGGCCACTAGACCTGTGATGATAGACATCATATTGAAGCAGCTCAAAAGTGACTGGGAAATAAAGTCCACAACATTTCAAGAAGTTTGAGAGACAAAAGGATTAAGAAATAGTAAATAAGCAAAATGGGTTTAAATTAGTATTCCATCGTTAGGGTTGCCCACCACTTCAGTACTAACAGTATTTCCAAATAGACAAAAGGAGCCCAAACAAAGGAGGGAGGCGAGAGCTTACCCATGCTGACTCCCTTTGGAGAAGTCCCCTGTCTCTTGCATGAAGCCCAGTGGGCGGACACAAGTAGGCTGACCCAGCCTGAATGCTTTCCCCCTGGAAGTAGAGAATTGAGCCCCAAAAGAGAGCGGCCCAAATTGCGATGGTTTATCTGTAAGTCCATACCTGGATGGGGCTATTCCAGCAAGCACCATCCACAAGGCCTCTGCTCTTCCCACATCTACGTCTTCTACCCAGTTCTCCACTCTGAGAGCTCCTGGTACCCTCCAAACTGGTCTCCTCTGGCCCAGGTATCCAGACTTAGTTCCAGTATATTCGACCGAAAACCTTAGCTGAGTTATCTTTGTTCTTCTCCAGAGCCTCCCTTATTGGAAATTATTGTATGACCTGGGATCATTCATTGGTTGTTTGCTGCCAGTCTTCAATATGTACTGTGATTATGGTGACCATATATCACAGATTACCTGGATTAGGGCCTAGATGCACTTGTACTGGTTTATGATTTCAGTCTTGAAAGCATCCCAAGTGTGACAACAGATTCTCCATTCACCGGCTGGAGGAAAGACAGCCTCTTTAATAAACGGTGTTGGGAAAGCTAGTTACATACATGCAGAAGATCGAATCTGGATCCATGTCTATCTATCACTATGAACTAAAACAACATCAAAATGGATCAAGGCCTTGGTCATTAAAACAGAAACATCTGTCTGCTGGAAGATAAAACAAGTAAAACTCCTGAAAACATAGCAATAAGTAAAGACTTTTTGAACAGAACTCCATTGGCACGAAAAATGACATCAAGAATCAACAAATGGAGCTGTATCCAACTCAAAAGATTCTGCATGGCAAAGGAAACAAACAATAGAGTGAAGAGTCAAACCACAGAGAAGGAAACAAATTTTCTGGCTATTCCTTGAACAAAGAACTAATGTCCAAAACACATAAGCAACTCAAAAAATTAGATCCTTGCAAATGAAAGACCCAATTGAAAATGGGCAATTGAAATAAACACTTCTCTGAAGAAGTACGAATGGCCAATAAATACATGAAGAAATGTTCAAAGTCTCTGGCCATTAGAGAATGCAAGTTAAAACACAGAGATTCCATTTTACTCCAGAAAGAAGGGCTGCCCAAGAATCAAACAGTAACGAATGCCGGTGAGATGATGTGGTAAACAGAACCCTTCTGTCCTTAGTACAACCACTGTGGAAATCCTCAGGGAGATTCCTCAAAAACTAAACCAGAAACGCCATTCAGCCAGTTATTTTCCTTCTAAGTATCTCCCCCCAAAAAGTTAAAGATCTCGTATCACAATTGTGCCCAGTGCACACCCACGTTCACAGCAGCATGACCCCCAGCAGCTACACCTGAGAGAGGCCTAGATGCCCATCAGCAGATGAATGGATAAGTAAAATTTGGTATTCTAAACAATAGAGTTCTATCAACCACAGTGAAAGATAAATTTGAGTCATTAGTAGGAAAATGGATCCGCCTTGAGACCGCAATTTAAGTGAAATAAATCACACACACACTTAAATTTTGTATTGCATAGTTTTCCTTATATAACAAATTCAAAATATAAATAATTGAAAGAATAAAATGAAGTATGGATAATGGGACGAATGGAGAGGGATTATTTGCAAATGAGAAGGGAGCTGGAGATGG
This sequence comes from Dinomys branickii, assembly GCA_004027595.1. Taxonomy (NCBI): domain Eukaryota; kingdom Metazoa; phylum Chordata; class Mammalia; order Rodentia; family Dinomyidae; genus Dinomys; species Dinomys branickii. The sequence continues at coordinate 15,528 of PVLD010015294.1, read as the reverse complement.
AGAGGAAGGGGGTCAGGGGGAGAGAAGTAAAAAGAATTGAAATGTGCTGTGCGCATGCACTAACTTCCCTTGATGAGTGTAAGCGGTATGTACTGCAAACATGTACTAGTAAACATTTTTTTAAAGACGCCAACTTCTTCCTTTCAGTAACTGTCTCCAGCCTCTTGACCACACGAGGGCAGCATTGAGAAGTGCAGAGACAATGGCGCCTCGCGTTCATTGAATTGCTGTGGTGCTAGCGTCTGACTCGAGGTGCTGGGCAATCTTCTAGCCACTGGAAACACAAACATGAAAAAGGTACATTCGGCCTTTATCCTCCAGGAACTTATGATCCAATGGTTCTGTGATAGATTACAGTGCACCGTAATAGGTGCTGTGAAGCAAGGCATGTAATGATGTGAGAATGCAGGAGATGCCAAAAAAAAAGGATAAGGTAAAGAAGACAGGGAAGAGTTCTCAGAGCAGGTGGCTTCTGAGGAACCCCCTCTCATCCTTTAGTTTCTAGCAGGAATAGGAATTGATTGTCCAGGTTTATCTGAGGCTTGATAGAAGAAACTACAGAAGAAACCCATGGCATATCATGTTGAAAAGAAAGATGGCTGGTGCTGGAAAAACTGAAGGAAAATAAGAGTCAATATTATAAAGAGGTTAGGAAGGCAGAGAGGCTTCTAAAACTCTGATGTGTGTATCGAGTAAGTACCAGCAAAGGGGTTTTGAGGCCATTGATATTGATATGTCTACTACATGGGACTAAGAAATGCCTCGCTGATTGGCAGAGCACACTTCGGAACTTCAGGGGGTCATGGAGGTGTGGCTTTGGGACTGTCTGTGGTCACTCACCCACTCCTCTCAGGCGCTGCCCCCTGTGCTCCTCCCCAGCCGTCGTGAACTCAACAGTTTTGCTCTGCCCTGCCTCTCTGCCTTGGAGACAGCTAACTATGGACTGAACCCGCCCCAACCATGAGCTAAATTAAACCTTTCTTTCTTTAAATTATGGTTGCTGAGTACTGTATTCTAGCAACTAATAGTGGGTTTCTACCCTAGTTTAGTCATTGACCAGCCCAAACGCACCTTGTAGGGTAAAGATCTCCTATCCAAAAGGAGAAACAAAAGGCACAATTGTCCCAAACACAAGAAGACACAAAATCAAGTACATAAATTATGAGATCTAAGTCATGGTTTCACTTGTTCTGAAATAAAGCAAAACCCAAAGTCCTATCAATAGAGAAATTATAATCAGCACTGTTAAATGGAAAAACAGAAAGATGATTTGCTCCCACATGAGATCACATACCCCCTACCCTCCTCATCTCACATTTTCCCTCATGGTCCTCTATTTTTTTTTTCTTTTGGTACTGGGAATCAAACTCAGGACCTTGTGCTTGTCACTGAGCTAAGTCCCCAGCCCCTCCTCTTCTAAATAAACGATTCTTTAGACGTCTTTCACTGGTTCAAAGAATAAGGCTATTTGTGCCCTGTAGGACATATTCTTCATTATCAAAAAATAAGCTGTTTACTCAGTCTTTGTTTCTTGGTTTTTTAATTCAATATTCTATTAGTTAGTTTTTTTATCAAGAATAATAGCTATTATTTATTAACCACACACTGGTGCAGATGAAATATGTACATTATCATCAGTCTTAAAACAGTGTCGTTACAGTGTCATTGCCAACCCTTTATGGGAGGCCCAGGATGGGCTGCCGAAGATGACAGAGATGGTAGCTATGAAGCTGCGCTTAAACCTCACCTACCTCTCCGCAAAGTAGCCACCGTCCTACAAAATACAGGCAGGGGCGGAAATGCCGAAACAGGAGGTGGGGTCACTCAGAGATTGCAGCTGCGCCGGTAATTGTGGCGCAAACAGGTCAGAGGATGGTCTTGTGTGAAAGTTTGTTATTTCCCATCATAATTAGAATTTCTCAAAGATGTCATCTAAATTTACACCACACCTGTGTTCATGACACAAGCAAAAATATATCAAGATGAGTGGACTATCAACAAAAAACTTGACATATTTATGTGCTAATTTTTAAAAACAAATTATCACAAATGCTAAGCTTTGGGTACAGAGACAAAATATTGCTTTAAGATAATCAATCTCTTGATTTGAAAAATAAATTGGATTTTTTTTCAGTCATCTAGATACTTAAGATCAACAAGATGGATTTTGTATTGTGTCTTGATCATTAATAATTCCTAGTCTTTCCTAATAACATGATACTGCTTTGGGTTTCATTAGAACTGTACACCTCCCCCTAGGATGAAGAATGAAAAGACAAAAATTATCATACTCTCAGATTATATAGTTGTAGTATTTGAAACTAGGAATATTCCGAACAGCCTACTGGCTAGTTACTAAATCTACTGTCAAAAAGAAAGGCTCTAAATAAGAATTCTACATCAAATAATTAAGTCTTCAAAAATCGTCCCATTTTAAAAGGATGTTATTAGTTTTATAAAAGTAGCATGCATTCATTTTAAAAATCCAAATAATATCAAAAATAACAAGAAGAAAAAAATAATTAGAAATACCACCACTCTTTCCTTTCCAAAACTAAGGGCAGTTATTGTCATTGGCGGACATTTCTCTAGGGAATTCTTCGCATCTACATTTTAGGGACATGGTAGTACCATAGGCGATGCACCACGATGTGTTTAGTTCTCACACAGGAGGGTGTGGACATCGGTCTGTACGCCAAGGAAGAGCCAGAGAGGCTCCTGGAGGAGAATCCCAAAGCCCTCTGAGCTTGGGTGTTTTCTGTGCTTGGCTCAAAGCAGACTCAGCATCACTTTCTGTTCGTATTTCTGAGGACCCAGGCCCTGCACCCCAGCACCTCTCCTTTTCACCTTCCCCAGTTTCCCAGAGCAGACCTGGACACAGCTCTGGCTCTGCTGAATACCGAGCAGTGCGGGCCCTTCCACATGACCCAGCCCAAGAGCTGCCTTCATTCCTGGCACTTGCTGCGGGTGATTCTTGCTTCTTTGCGGTGCGGGTGAGTGGTCAGCAGGAGGCTGAGTGTGAGGGAAGGCCTGCCTGTGCCCCTAGCTAAGGACGTCATCACCAGCGTCTCCACGACATCATACAGGGAGCGCGTCTGACAACCCACTGGGAAAGTGTATACCTTACCACTGTTGCTTCAGAATGATTAGTTAACTAGTTTGTAGTTTTTACTCCTCAGATGTTGTAAACCGTCCAGCCAAAAATGGGATGACTCGTGTTGAATCAGTATGTCTTCCTTTAGCTACAAGTAAAAGAAAAACACAGCTCATAATGAATGCTCTTCTCCAGGAGTCTGGAATAAGGACCTCTAACCACGGTCAGTGGCTTCCTGTTCCTCCTCCCGGGTTTGTTGGCTGCATCTTCAAACCAGTGTCAAAATGGCAGCCAGAAAACAAAAACTTCCAGGGGCAATAGCTTCTGTCTTTTCCAGGATTTCCATCTGAGTAAAGAAACATTTTCCCAGAAGCCTCCAGTAGGCTTTCCATTTAGGTCTCCCTGTCCAATCTCTGTCCAGAACAGGATGTTACCATTCTTGGCTCAGAGAAATCAGGGACCAAGGTTGTTCGACCTGAGTTATAAGGCAGAGACAACAGCTCAAAACCCAGGCCACGCAAACAAGGAACAAGCACCTGACTGCTGCTGCTTTCCCACCCCCAAGCAAGGAAATAGGGCCTGGGCCGCGCTCTGGCCCCTCCCTCAGTCCGCCTGCCCTGCGCCACTGCTGCCCTGTCGTTCTCACCTCCATTAACCATCTTATTTCGTTCTTATAGGCTTCTCGGCATCATTTAAAAATCACTCATATACGTAAAAAGTATACATTCACATTTGCACATTTTTGATGGACAGTTGCACAGCAGCACCACATACATAATTCCTTTTGATTTACCCAATAGCCCCATGAGGTAAATGGGGTGTGTACTCTGGAATACTTTTAAAAGTCAACAATGTAGAATAACCCCTGACCAAGAGTAAATAATGACACTAGTACACCAGCTGTCACAAGGCTGACTTCAAATCTGATCCAAGTTCTCTGATTATGACTCTGTGGATTTTTCTGCGTGCCTCCCTTGTGTGTATGAATGCATGTCCATGGAAAAGCCTTCCCATTCACAGCAGATGGAAATACCAGAGATCTGAATGTATAAATCATCTGGTACGTTATTTAACCTTAAGAAACAAACTATTTAAACCTAAGAACACAAATCAAATATCTGATTTGTAACCTAGCCAACACTGTTACAAATATGATTTGTTTTTTGTTTTTTGTTTTTTTTGCGGTACTGGGGATTGAACTCAGGACCCTGACACTTGCTAGGCAGGCGCTTATTCCACTGAGCTATATCCCCAGCCCCACTGTTACAAATATGGAGATGCCTTGGGACAACAAATTATTTTTAAGAAAGAAAACACTTAAAAGTTTCAATCTAAACATGCAGAGAAGGCCGGAAGCCCTAGATTCAATTCTCAGTAGCACAGATGATAGATGATAGATATTCATGGACACTTACTGGTAAGTAAGAGAAATTTGGGCAAACTTCCTCTGACCCAAAACTACGGTGAGATTTTTTTTGACAGCTATAACAACTTCAGGGGGACCTTTTACCAGAACAAGAATGAAATGATGTATGTCGCTATTTCAGTAAGTTTTCCTAATGGGTCCATCACAAAAGAAGAGAAAAATAAATTTTAAAAAGAACAGGAATAGTGAGGATGGACGCAGTCCATCAAGTAATGAATTTTGGTCATCCCCCGTCTCTCTCACTTCTCCTAGGCCATGTCAGCTCTTCAGAATAAATGCCGGTGGGATTAACGAACAGTCTCCTCAGTTTCATTTTTCTGACTTTCGGTTCCAACCAAAATGCATTGAAAGCATTTTGAAAGGTTGAAAGTGTCTGAAATCTTCTCCAGGTACAAATCAGAAAACAAAAAGTTCTTTCATTTATAATACCTCTTTGCTTATCTTGTAAATATGTTCTGCCAAGTAGGTAGTATTTTTTTTCTACAACTCTCAGGATTGTGTTTTTTGTTTGTTGGCTTTTTTTTCTAGAAGAAACATAGTTCTACCCACGTTGGAAAAGTGAGCCAGGGATTATAGCGCAGACGTTAAACTCAGACTCTGGAACCAGACAGTCAACTTCTAATTTCCCTCCACCGTTCAACAGTTGTGTGTCCTCTGCCAGTTATTTAACCACTCTGTGCCCTGGTTAATCAGGAAAAGCAGGGATTCTTAGGGCACCTGCTGATCGTGGCTGTACAGATGATGAGTGCGTGGATGTTTTCAAGTGTTCAGGCCTGTGCCTGAAATGATGTGTATCATACAGTACGTGCTATATTTGTTTCTTTCATAAATATACGAATAAGCAATTGGCTTGAGGATCCACTTCAGCTCTGAAAACACAGTTGCTCCCTCTTGGTTCTTTTTCACAACCCCAGTCCATCCAGCAAGGCAAACTCTAGCACAACAAAACAGCAGCATTATTTGAACGAATGGAGTTCAATGTGATCAATAAAAACAAAGCTCTCACCAGATCATAACATAATGAATTTCAGGGGGAAAGCCCATTAAAAAAGTTTTGGAGAACTATAATTTTTTTAATTTTAATGAAATCACAAACCTGAAACAAATTCTATTGCTTACCTTATTTCCCTCATTCTAGTAGTCTAGAAAGAAAGAGACAGAGAGAGAGAGAGAAAATATCATTACCTTGTGACTCAAATTATGAAAAAGGAGTTCAAAAAAATGAGTTCAGGAAGAAAGGATATAATACTTGCTTAATATAACAGTTATGTACAGAAAAGTCTGTCATTTAAGCAGATATATTTGAGAGTGAGGATTTACATAGACTCAAGGGTGTTTTAAAATTATTCACCAACAAGAGATACATATGGGGCAATAAGAAATTTCAATTAACAGTCCCCTAGAACAACTAGCATGCTTAATAAAATATACGAGATGACTGCTGATAACATTGAAGAGTTATAATTCTGAACTCAATGGACAATTGATGAGATACAACACAGGCCCTTTCATACAACTCCACGTAAGTCACAAAGACATAAAAAAGCTCACTTTTTTTAATGTTTCCCAAAGAGAAGTTTCCAGGATAGGACATAGCAATTACTTCCCTGATCTTTTTTTGAGCCAAAGAAATAAACAGACAAATACATAGACATACGTGATTGTTGAGTATATGTTCCTTGCTCAGACTATGTTGGCACAGATGAGAACTGGGCATAAGAAATGAAATTAATACCTTGCAAAATATCAAGCAATGTTACAGAAAGGATTTAAAACACTCTCAGAATTATGAGATACTCTAATAACTTGTCATAATCTGACGTTAATACGCATAGATAATCAACATGAACTGAATGAAGACTTACATGGGGAATATGAGCAATAAAAATGAAATTACACAGTGTGAAGATTCTAAAGCCGCCTCAAACCATTTGGACCGAGCTGAAACTTATCTCTCATTTTCTCTTCTATTTAAGAATCATAACAGATAATTTCTATACAGAACTTAACCCTTTCCAGGTATGAAAGGGTAGTACCAAGTGAATCCCGGCTGCTAATAAACTCAGCGGACTTCCCGAATGCAAGAGCTTCACCCAAATGAGAGCAGAGAAAATGGAGATGGCAAACATCCGAAAAAACTCCAACTCTGCACCCGCAGGCCGGTACGGTCATTAGCACTTGGGAAAAACGTGGCCTCGTACTAAACGCAGCCAGTTCAAGTACTGAAATCATCCTACTTGTAAAGTTAACCAGGACCATATTAAAAATAAACAGCAGTCAAGAAGTTCGAGTGCATATTTGGGGGGTGTTTCTCAGTGAATTAGTATATTTAATTTACTTGTGAACAAATTGACCCAACAGGAGCTACCAAAAAGAAATTGAGTAATTTTTTTTTATGTTAAAGAGAAAAGAACAAAAACAAACACATAAACAAAACCACATAAAAACATAAAAATAATACAGAATCTCAAAACAAGGTGATAGAAAGTTAACAATGGTTGTTGTATTATATATGGTTATCTTCAACGTGGTTACTCAAATAACCAGACTTAGGCATGTAAAATTGATCAAACAATTAAATATTTACTGTTCCTTTCAATAAACCAACTGAGATGAAGGAAAATGAGTAAATTTAAACTCCAAAATTAATCTCCTATAGGCAATAAAAAGGAAATAATCACCATGTTTTGGTTAGTGTGAAATATCAAAAACAATTTATTCACATTTGTTGAAGAGAAGGTCACACTGCAATAAAAACTTTCAGCATGGTTTCCTCTAAATTTTACAGAACATTGGAAATGTATTTCTACTACTGTGTTTCTACCTTAAACATAGATGGGGAGTAACACTGTGTTGAGCTAGAGGTTATTCCTGATAAGAAAATGCTCTTTTCAACAATCTGCAGGAATCAGAGGTGGACAGAAGAGGTGTTTTTGTGGTTTTCCCCATTTGTTGTTTGAAAGTTATGATGCTGATGACAAAAATATTATGTAAATACGTCATCTTCTAAAAAGTCACTTATATATTTACTGTGGAAGCAACATCGTTTTCATAAATAAATTTCTTACGGCTGTATCAATATATCTCTCAAACTTAAGGTACACATCTTGATAGGGCAAGAGAGATTCCATTTTCTTCGTGTAACTCAATTTTAAGAGATGTCACTTACAGTTCACTTCACCTATAGTTAAACCCACTCTTCACCGTCTCCTCTGAGTTAGTCATAAACCAGAGCAGAGTTTTAAAATGGGAACAGAACAAACAGGATAAATTGGGAAGCAGGCTAAATGTTAAACCACAATGGTTAATTCTTAGTTCTACTTTTATGAATAAGGTATGTTTAGATTTTCAATATAGAAGACAGCTATTTACATAGCTACAAACAAAATCACGAAGCAAATCTAGAATCAATGACAGGAATGTAGGAATTCTCTCTCTGTCTCTGTCTCCCTCTCGCATCTGTCTGTCATCTTATTGGCAGGAAAGCATGTGAATCCAGATATTTTAAATTCATGTCCGCGGGTTATCACTGGCAGTGGCAAGGTGACAAACAGCCCCCAAATTAACTTCATTTTACCAGTAGATTTGAAAATCCTAAAAAATAATTTAATCAAATGAACATATTAGATATTAGAATACGAGCTTTAACATTTCAAAGCTGATACCATAAATAGATTTAGTGTCTTTATGAGCGGCATCCTAGAATTTCCCTTAGACTTCTGGAACCGTGGATGTTTCTTTGACAGCAATGTTGCAGATGGGGCGGGGGGGGATCATTATATGAGCAGACAAAATGAACTGACCACAAAGTTCCAGGATTCCATAGAAATCAAGGCCTTGAATTTAAATTGGAGCAACAATATAATTGTACTGAGATTAAGTAATGCAGAAATTCCTCTGGATCTTTTAATTTCAGTTTCTTACATGTTGATCTTTCAGTTAACACTCAGTTTTTGAGAATGTTAAAATTTGACAGTCGGGTACATTTTGAAAGTTAAAGTGTAACATACTGTAAAAGCACACAGATCTCCATCTTTTCTACCATCTATCTTCTGTTTTGTCCTTTGAATTATTTATACTTTTGGGCAACAATGTAGAAACTTGTCTGATCATTTTCAAGTTGGAAATATTTGCTTGATAATTACTCAGTTTCTTCAAGGAACTTGCCTTATGCGGTGGATGGACTCAGTTTTCTGTTTAAATGTGACCTTGTCAAGTAGGGCCTTATACTTAAGAGAAAAACCATAAATTATCATGATGTTATATTAAATTCCCTCACTTCCCAAATGTCCGTGAAGCCACATTAGTAACTTCATTATTAGTCTTCTAATACTGTTCCATTTTCTTATGCACAAAAATATTTCATTGGGTTAGAAAATAATTTGTCCTTATTTCTCAGCCCAGCAGTGAAATGAAGTCCTTCTCTGGCTTTACTGAGTCACCAGCATTCTCCAGAATCAACTGCACATATCTGTGCTCCCTCAGATGACTTCACTAAGCAAGAAATTAGAGTAGAATTATTTCTTAGTGAAGAACAAGACTTCCTCACTCATGTTCATGTTCTGCACCAAGATTATGGGACTTCTCCCAAGAATGGCATCATAAATATGGAAAATGTAGCTTCTCATCATTTTCTGTTTCTCTAAAAACTTTTTGCTCTTTAACAATCTGTAGAGTTCACTTTTTTCTTTCTTCTTTTGAAAGCATAAATTTTGCCTCTGTCTGATTGCTATTAAATTTAACAGACTTTAACACTGGTGTGGGCACATATATACCCACACACAGATATGTACATATTTGCATTTTTGTGCAAGACAAATGGGGAGGCTCACACAGCCCATTAAGCAGGCAGCTCAAGTCATAAATAGAAGCACTGAGGACCCTCGCTCTGGAGCAGCAGTTGGTGCAAATTTGCTTCCGATGCACTTACAAAACTGCAGGTTTGGCAAAGTTCACTCACTAAGTTCCTTGTACATTTGCCAAAAACATTTAAGAGAAAAAGAAGTCACTCAAGATTTCACAGTGATGTTTAAGAACAGACAAAATCCTCATCTAACATTGCAGCATGATTTTTCAAAGACCCCGTCTTAAAGAATCTGTAACCTCGAGTATTAATAACCTAACACTTTCAATAAACCAATAGATATCAGGGGTACAATTATGCCAGCTATCCTTGTTATATACGTATTTTCCCTTCCTTTTTTTTTTCTTTTCTCCTTTCCCTCATCCCAGTTGTTCCTTCCTTTTGAGAAGTTTCTTTCGCTTTCACAATATCTATTCTTGGAAGTTAAATTTTGAACGCTTATATCTAGTAATATGAACAACTAATTTGAAGACAACAGTATGCAATACAATAATCACTGGTGAACTCCTATCATCTTATTTAGTGAAATTCTGTATTGTTTCTAATTTTTTATTGTTTTTATTATCTTTAAGAAAAAAATTAAAATAACCAAATGCTATTAAACGTGAACTACAAACTCTCCAAGACTCAGTTTCTTAACTTTTAAAATGGAAATAACAATACCATCTTTTATGGTTATTATAAGATGAACAATGAGTTTACATGTATCGTGGTGGAAATTAGAATACTGCCTGGCCAATAGCAAGAATTTAGGAACTGTTTACTCTTGTGTCTTACCTTGCTATATGTAATTTTATGAAAGATGTGCTGTTTTTGTTTAAGAACTACTTTTTCTCTTTAAAAACCTACATGAAGGAGTAACTTCAGTATGTAAGCAATATATACAAAATAAAGGAGTAAATCATTGAGCAAACTAATAAAAGATTCAATACAATAAGCTGGATAAAGGACAATGTTTTCAAAGAACAGATCGAATGCTCATATTTTCATATCTTTAAATATAAGTTATTTCTACATTGGAGGAATTAACTTATTTTACAATTTACCTATTTCTTCATGTCACCCCTGAATAATTCAAGTACTCAGAACTATTTTTCATCACATTTTGAATGGAACCAAGTACTTAGATAAGTCATAGACATAAGTCCCATTGAAAAGCTAATCCTGCATGCTATAAATATGCTAATTTAAGAACCCCTGGGATGATAAGATACCCTCTTCCTTCCCTCTCCCTGTCTCCTCTCCGCTCTCCTCCTCTCCAATCTGCCTGTCCTGAGCTGAGCAACATTTCTGTGCCAGGCCCTTTCCACCATAGCAATGGAGCCAGCTGATCACGAAGGGAAGCCTCTGAAACTGGGTCAAAATAAACCTTTCCTGTTGTTGGGTGAGGCCTGTGGCACAGGGGCAGCCCCAGTCTCTGTGGTCCTCTAGGTTAGGAGATGAGGCCTGTTCTCCCCCGAATGGCTACCTGAGGATCCCTGAGAAGCAGCCCCTATCAGGCCACCATCGAATCCACAGCTGAGGCCTGCATGCTTTCCACCCATGGCCTGGAGACCCCGGTATCCAAGGCCAGCATCCCCCCACCACCACAGTTGTGGTCTAAGCCATGCACCCCAGCAATTGCCTTGGGATCCTGGGCCCAGTGGTCCATGGCCTGCTACCATCTTGGGGTAAGTTTGATATCCAGGTAAAGCAGGGTCCCTAGAGTCCTTTGGTGAACTGCCCGGGAAGCTTGTAACTTAGTATTTTTCATCTGACATCCAAAATGACAAGACGTAGGAGCAAAATGCAGTCTCAGAACTCAACTCCACCCAGAACAAGCCAAGGAGAAACTGACATAGGAGAACGTGGAAGCCACATACCTGAAATCTCTGAAACAATCGCATCTGAAGTAAAAAAACAACTCCATCAGGCCATAGAAGATGTCAGATTAGAAATAATCTCTCAGGCAAAAAATGAAATTACAATAATAATGAAAGAAATTCTCTACACATCTAGAGAAGAAACAGATGAAAACTTAGATGAACATAGGCAGCACATGGAAACATTATATGAGCAATTTAGGAATGAATTAGGCTCAAAGACAGTTCCAGACTCAAAGAGAGTTCCAGGAAGTCAAAGCCTCTATTGAAAGCTTGCAAATTTCAGATCTTGAAGACAGCATAGCAGCTAACAATTGTAAAAGGAAGCCTTTCTTTAAATCAACAAGGATCCAGGAAAAATCAATCCAACAGCTGCAAGACAAAGCAAAGAGAAATAATGTGAAAGTAATAGGAGTCAATGAAACAGCAGGAGGCAACAAAAGAATTATTTGCAGAAATAGTAGAAAATTTCTCAAGCATGAAAAAGCTCTGATGTACAAGTAAATGAGGCATATAGAACTCCAACTCGGCATAACCAAAATAAAACCACACCCAGACATATAATAATCAAGATCTCAGATATCCAGCAAAAGAAGAGAATATTAAAAACTGCTAGGAAAAAGAAACAGATCACCTATAAAGGAAAGCGCATCAGAATCACATCAGACTTCTCAACACAAACCGTGCAATTGAGAAGAGCTGGGAGCAATGTATTACAGATTCTGACACAAAACAGCTTCCAACCCAGACTGATGTATCCTGCAAAACTATCCTTCAAATTCAATGGAGAAATAAAATATTTCCATGACAAAGAACAACTGAAGAACTGCATGAGTACCAAAGCAACCTTACAAGAAGTACTAAAAGATACTCTAGACAGAGAAAAAAGAGACCACCATCTCAAGAACAACAACAGAAAGGAAACCTCAAGCAGAGCAAGCAATTAAACAGATAGCAAAAGTAGGAAACCAACAGCAAGGAGATAGCATGCCAAGTATGAGCCAACATATATCAGTTATAACCATTAATGTAAATGGCCTCAATTCACCAGTCAAAAGAAACAGACTGGCAGAGTGGATTAAGAAACAAGATCTCACCATACGCTATATATAGGAAACACACTTAACTCAAGAGGAAATCCACAGACTGAAAGTCAAACGATGGAAAACCATTCTCCATGCAACAGATTCCCAGATAAAAGCACAGGTAGCTATTACATTTGCAGACAACGTAAACTTCAAACCAAAAGCTATAAAAACAGATAAAAGTCACTATGTACTAGTGAGGGGGAAAATGCAAGAGGAAGAGATAACAACCCTAAACATGAATGCACCAAATATTGGTGCAACAAACTATATAAGTCAAATCTTCACAGACATGAAAAACCAAATAATCAATAACACTATTGTAAAAGGGGACCTAAACACCCCTTTGACACAAAGAGACAGATCAACTAGACAAAAAATCAGCACAGGAATAACAGACCTGAACCAAATATGCAAACAAATGGCACTTACTAGATGTACACAGAGTGTTCCACCCCACATGAGAATACACATTTTTCTCATCTGCACATGGGACTTCCTAAAATAGACCACATTCTACCTCATAGAACATACCTACCTAAATGCAAAAGAACTGAAATTATCCCATGCATATTATCTGACCACAGTGCAATGAAATTGGAAATTAATGACAAAGGGAATTCCAAAAACTCCATAAACACTTGGAAACTAGACAACAACCTCCTGAACAGCCAATGTGTCACAGAAGAAATCAAGGAAGAAATTAAAAACTAACTACAAACAAACAAAAATGCAAATACAATCCACTGGACTCTGTGGGATGCAATGAAAGCAGTTCTCACAGGGAAATTTATAGTGGTGAACTCACACATAAGGAAAACAGAGAGACAACAAATAAATAACCTAATGCTACACCTCAAACTTTTAGAAAAAGAAGAACAAGTTAAGCCCAAAGCTCAAAGAAGGGAGGAGATTATGAAGATCAAGGCAGAAATTAATGCAATTTTTACAAAAAACAAATGAATCAAAGAGTTGGTTCTTTGAAAGAAGAAAAGAATTGATAAACCCCTAGCCAATCTTATCAAAACAAGAAAGGAAAGAACTCAAATGCATGCAATAAGGAATGAAAAAGGTGAAATCACTACAGTTCCTATAGAAATTCAGAAGATCATTAATACCTACTTTGAAAATCTTTCCTCCCATAGTATAGAAAACTGAGAAGAAATGGACAGATTCCTAGACATGTACAAATTACCAAAGTTGAATCAGGAAGATACCAAAATCCTGAACAACGCAATATCAATTAACGACATTGAAAATGTCATTAAAAACCTACCAACAAAGAAAAGCCCAGGCCCTGATGGATTCACAGCAGAATTCTATAAAATATTCAGAGAAGATTTAATGCCAACACTCCTCTAACTCTTGAATGACATGGAAAAGGAAGCAATTCTCCCTAATTCATTTCTAGAGAAAAGTATTATACTGATACCAAAACCTGAGAAAGACACAACCAAGAAAGAGAGCTACAGACCAATCTCCCTAATGAACACAGATGCAAAGATACTCAATAAAATATTAGTAAACAGAATGCAGCGAATCATAAAGAAAATTATACACCATGACCAAGTTGGACTTCATTCCAGGAATGCAGGGATGGCTCAATATACAGAAATCAATTAATGTAACATACCATATCAATAGAGCCAAAGACAAAATCCACATGATCATCTCAATAGATGCAGGAAAAGCTTTTCACAAAGTCCAACGTGCATTAATGACAAAAATTCTAGAGAAAATAAGAATACATGGCCTTTACCTCAATCTGATCAAAGCAATCTATGACACACCAACAGCCAACATCATACTAAATGGACAAAATCTAAAAGCTTTCACTTTAAAGTCAGGAACAAAACAAGGATGTCCACTGTCACCACTCCTATTCAACATAGCTCTGGAAGCATTAGCCAGAGCAATTAGAGAAGGGAGAGAGATAAAAGGAATCAGGATAGGAAAGGAAGCAGTAAAACTATTACTATCTGCAGATGACATAATACTTTACATGGAAGACCCCAAAAACTCCACAAGAAGACTCCCTGAATTAATTGACAAATTTAGCAGAGTAGCTAGATACAAAATCAACACCCAAAAATCAATAGCGTTCCTATACACAAACAACAAACAGACTGAGAGAAAAATTAAGGAAACCACACTTTCACAATAGTATCCAAGAAAATGAAGTATTTAGGAATCAAACAAATGGAGTAAAAGATCTATTCAGTGAAAACTACAGGACTCTGAAAAAGAGAACAAAGAAGATTTCAATAAATAGAAAAACATTCCCTGCTCATGGATAGGGAGACCCAACATTGGGAAAATGGCCACGCTACCAAAGTTGTTGTAGAGATTCAATGAAATTCCCACTAAACTACCACTAGAATACCGCACAGATCTAGGGAAAATATTCCTTAAATTCATCTGGAACCAGAAGAGACCCAGAATAGCAAAAGCAATCCTGGGCAACAAGGACAAGTCAGGTGGAATCACAATCCCTGACCTGAAATTATACTACAAAGTTACTCTAATAAAATCAACCTGGTACTGGCTAAAAACAAACCTCAGGATCAGTGGAACACACTGAAAGATGCAGCCACAACAACAAACACACTCCACCACCTACTCTTTGACAAAGGAGCCAAACAAGTTCAGTGGAAGAAAGATAGCCTCTTTAATAAATGGTGCTGGAAAAACTGGCTTGCCATTTGCCAAAGACTGAAAATAGATCCAAGCCTATCACCATACACAAAACTCAAGGCAAAATGGATCACAGATATCAATATTAAAACAGAAACACTAAATCTATTGGAAGAGAAAGTAGGTGAAAACCTTAAAGACGTAGGAGTAGGCAGAGAGTTCATGAACAAAAATCAAACTGCAAGGGAAACTGTTATGGTTGATAACATTGTGTCAACTTGGGGAGTCTAGAGGTTTGGCTGAGTGACTCAGGAGGAAGCCAGGGTGCTTACTTCATACACATCCTGAGCCTGTGAAAAAGGAAGGCATGGAGACTGTGTGAGAGCTACATGTCCCCTGGGTGGGGATAGGTTGTTTACAAGGTAAGGGAGAGAAAGAGGCTGCTTGCAGCCATTCTTCCCTTTTTTGGTGGTTGTTTTGCTGTGCTCTGCTGCCATGAACGCTTGCCCTCTGCCATGTGCCACTCTGCCTCAGAACCAGCCAAATACGGACTGAAACCTGCA
>PVLD010015293.1:0-49125 GCA_004027595.1 Dinomys branickii | reverse complement strand
TGTATTACATAATGTTATCTTCACATTTGTTGCTCAGTTATACAGATGATGGCTCATTCGATTAATCAATTTTCTCCACCCTCCTTTCTGTTGTTCTACCATGCAATCAGTCATCTTCCCTCTGATAATAACTGTACTTTTGGGTTTATTTACTCCCCCGGGCTCTCATACTGGGAAGAGACTTGGCTGCTTCAAATTATGCTATAACATATATGGGTGTACACAGATTGCTATGGCACCCATGCTCAAAGATAGTAGATAGGTGGCCCTGAATCAAGGCCAGCAGTTTTCTGTAGCTGTTGGTTTCAAGCAGGAGCCTAAAGTGGTATCTTTCTATGGTCTGTTGGCCATTTCAGAACTTTAGAAATGTAATGGTCAGTTCACTAGAAAGTAACAAATAACTAAATAAATTTTATGAGAGGACTTCAAGATGGCGACCGGGTAGGCAGTGGAGAGAGAACCTCCTGGAGGAATGCCACTCAGACAAAGGAATATAGGAATATAGCAACATGTGAAGGACAGAGGGAAAGAGGTGGGCATCCGGAACTCAGGAAGGATCTGAAATGGGAATTGAAGCCCTCGGAAAGACTAAGCAAAACCTCTGCTGGAGGAAAGGATCGGAGACCTCCCTGGTGCAGTTGGGGGGAGAGGAGAAGGAGGAAGTCACCACTCCAAGTGCACACATGGCCCGTGCTCTCGTTCTGGCATTTGCAGCTTCAGCTTCGGAAGCCCACGCTCACGGAAGCCTCCCGACTCGGCCAGGGGAGAGCAGAGTTCCGAGAGCTGGTCCAGGGCTTGAGAGGGGAGGGCGCAGCCAGGAAAAGAGGCAATGGCGGTCGGGAGCAGTTGTCGAACCTAGTGTGAGGATGAGAAGTTACGACAGCCACTGGGGCAGGGTCCCCACCCTACGGCAACCTTCCTAATCAGTGCCCGGAGAGAATCAATGCAACTAGTACACAGCCCACCACGCCTGGCTCTGCAATTGCCTCGAGGCAGTGGCCCCCTGTCTCTCCACTGGGTGAGCAGCTACCAGCGGAGAGCAGTGGGGAACCTTGGCAGTGAGCTGCAGCGGCTCCCAGGGATCTGGCCGAGGAGCGGACGGGGGCTCCAGCACCGCAACGGGAAGGAGATGCAGATGGAGGTGGATTGCGTGGCTCCACGTCCTTCTCACTCCAACATCAGGCAGGAAGCACGAGTTGGGTTGCCGGGACTCAGCTCCCACCCTGAACTCTCTCTGGGAGCACCTTGAGTCTCGGCGGCTTGAGCAAGCACTGCCTGTTCCTGGCAACAATGGGATGAATCCATGGTCTTCAGAACTCACCCCAAACTATTAATGTGAGCACCAAGAGGGTCTCCTTACAGCTTGCACATATGAACCTTGCATGAACCCATAGCAACAAATTAGGTGAAAAGCAGCAGACCGGGAGTCTGTAAAACAACAACATACCCTATACAGCAGACCCGAGAAAATCCTCCAACTCTATTCTATTTTATTTATTTATTTATTTTTTTGCAGTACTGGGGATTGAACTCAGGACCTTGTGCTTGCCAGGCAGGCACTTATTCCACTGAGCTATATCCCCAGCCCTTCCAACTCTATTCTAGAACTAATCTTTAAACTCAGTTCATACCCTGAACTAACACAGTGAGAACGGGCCAGGGAGATTTCAAGCCCTTATACCAAGCATCGTGTAAGTTCATCTGGTGCCCAGCTTCAAGGGGTGGGGAACAGTAATACTGGAGATCAGGAGCAGGGAGGAGGAGAAGAAAGGGCCTCCAGCATCGAGGCAACGGGACAGAGCTGAACAGGTCACCGAGGGCGCCCTGATTGGGGCACGTGCCCTGTGGCTGCTCCGCTGTGGGCCCCGCGGCTGCTCTGCTGAGGGCCCCTCTGAGGGCGCCCCATGGACTGGACCTGCTCCCACCCATAGCACGGTGACGGGGTGGAGCTGGATGGTCCGCTGTGAGCACAGGTGCTTTTCCACCTCCGACCATGGTAGTTTGTGTACACCCATGTATGCTATAGTATAGTCTGAGGCAGCTATATCTCTTCCCAAGGCGAGAGTCCAGGGGTATAGATAAACCCAGGAATACAGTTATTATCACAGGGAAGATGACTGATTGAGTGGTAGGGCAACAGAGATGAGGGAGGAGAAAATTGAATGATCAAATGGGCCATCATCTGCATAACTGAGTAACATGTGAAGGTAACATTGTGTAGGACAGCATCCAGAGCTAATTCCCTTCTATGTTCTCTATAATTTGTATTTCCTCAGTCGTTTTTGTATTAACAGAAGTGAAGATAACTTTATGTTATGCAGCATCCAGGGCTGATTCCCTACTATCTTCTCTATACTTTGTTATTTCCTTTAATGTTTGTGTGTTAACTAGTGTGAAGATGACATTATGTAATACAGCATCCAGTGCTAATTCCTTGCTATGTTCTGTATAGTTTTGTATTTTTGATATTGTTTATGGCTTGTTCTGGTTTTTATGTCTCCATTCTTTTGTCTTTAAAAAAAAAAGATAGTAGATAGGCTATGGTCAGGTTCACTACGTTCAAGCCCCCATTGACAAGCCCTCAAGGCCATCAGGGGTCCGGTCAAGTTGGCAGGGTTACCCAGCAAACGGCAGGCTTTGCCTCGATACAGCACGTCTGGAGGCGCAGTCAAATCCTCAGGGTTGCCCAAGCAGACCGCTGGGCTCTGCCCCAGCGAGGCTCTGCTGGGGGTGCGGTCTAGTCCACGGGGTCACCCCCAGAGGACTGCTTGGCTCTGCCCTGTTGCTGTGCTGCCAGAGGCCCCGTCCAGGTCTTCAGGGTTCTCATGTAGCCTGGAGGGAGCCCCCTCCCCTCTCAGGCTACTGAGCTCCCTGTCAAGGCCTCTGGGGTCCCCTTATAGGCCACTAGTGTCTCCCTGCAGGCCGCCTATGACTCTTTGGAGGCTGTCCCCACCCAGGTAGAGAACCGGGTCTGCCCCCTAGTTCCAGGTCTTCGCCTCCTCCCACCTTTCAATCTCCAGTGTTGCTGTTCCCCACCCCTTGCAGCTCGGCATTGGGGGCACTTATGATGCTGGGCACAGGTGGCGTGAGGTCTCCTCCACCAGTGCTCACTGTGGTAGTCCAGGGTGTATACTCAGTTTAGTTATTAGTTCTAGAAGAGAATTGGAGGATTTTCTCAGGTCTTCTGTGTAGAGTATGTTGTGTCTTGGACTCCTGGACTGCTGCTTTTCATGTAATTTGTTGCTATGGATTCATACAAAGTTCATATATGCAAGCAGTATGAAGTCCCTCTTGATGCTCATATTAGTAGTTTAGGGTGAGTCCTGAGCCTGTGGACTCAGCCCATTGCTGTCAGGGACATGTGTTGGGTGCTTGGGGCACCAAGACTCAAGGTGCTCAGAAAGGGAGTTCAGGGTGGGAGCTAAAGCCTGGTAACTCAGCTTGTGCTTCCTGCTTGATGTTGGAGTGAGAAGGGCGTGGGGCCAATGTGGGCCACCTCCATCTGCAGCTCTCTCTCACTGTTATGCTCCAGTTCCTGTTTGTTCTTTGGCTGGATCCCTGGGAATTGCTGTGGCCCTGGGGTTATTGCCACTGCTGTCTGCTGCTCTCTGATGGTAGTTGCTCACACAGTGGAGAGGTATGGGGCCACAGCCTCGGGGCAGGCATAGAGCTGGGTATGGTGGGCTGTGTACTGGTTGCATTAACTCCACCTTGGCTCCGGGCACTGATTAGAAAGGTTGCTGCAGAGTGGGGATTCTGTTTTAGTGGCTGTTATAACTTCTCATCCTCACACTGGGTTCGACAGCACCTCCCAACCACCGCTGCCTCATTTCCAGGCTGCGCCTTCTCCTCTCCAGTCCTGGACCAGCTCTCGGAACTCTGCTCTCCCCTGGCCAAGCCAGGAGGCTCCCATGAGCACGGGCTTCTGAAGCTGAAGCTATGAGTGATGGAATGAGGGAGTGGGACAAGGGTGTGTTTGGAGCAGTGACTCCCTCCTCCGCCTCCTCTTCTTCTAACTGAGCCATGGCAGCCCTCCAAGCCTTTCCTCCAGGAGAGGTCTTGTTTGTTCTTTCTGAGGGCTTCAATTCTCATTTCAGATCCTTCCTGGGTTCAGGGTACACGTTTCTCTCTTTCCTGTCTTTCTCATGTTGTTATATTCCAGTGTCTGGGTGGAGATCCTCCAGGAGGATCTTTCTCTCTTGCTGACCTGGTTGCCATCTTCCTGGAAGTTGATTCCACTTCTCTAAGAAAATTATTTGCACACATGTTTATCTAGAATGACATTCACAAATGTTTCTCAACCGAGAGGTATTCGTTGAGATTCTCCAGGCAGCTTCCCGCACTGGTCCTTGGGGACTTTCACTTTGCTCCTTGTCATCCTCCAAGCTGAAGAGCAGAGTACAAGATCAAAACTTCTAACTACTCTCAGGCTCCTGTGTGGAGGGAAAATGGCTAATGCCTCGGGGTGAGTGCTGGCCCTCCTTCCTGGCCAGTATCACACGGTGTGAACAGCAGCGTGATAAGGCGGGTTCTGTCTAGAGAGCTCAAATGCATGTTCAGTCATCGAATCGTTTCAGCAATTCTTATTTTCCCTTTTATTCCATTGTGGTATTGGGGTTAGAACCCAGGGGTTTCGGGAAAACTTGATGAGGACTACATCCCCAGCCTTCCAGTAGCTTTTGGGGAAACATCTGTGCTTTTGTTTTATAGATGTTCAGAATAAGCACATAGCTAATAATCAGTGGGATCAGGAGTGAGACTTTACGGTGAGTCCTGATCCTTCATTCCTCTCAATGACCACACTAGACAGTGGTCAGACAGAAAACACCAAGCAACACACTACAGTAGAGTTTGGAGAGGATTTGTTTGTCTTTTGGGTTTTTTATGTTTTGAAACAGGCTCTTGCTATGTAGTTAGGAGAGCCTTGAACTCACTATGTAGTCCAGGCCAGCCTCAAACTTGCAAGCCTCCTGCCTCAGCCTCCTGAGCGCTCAGAATTTCATTTTAAGAATGGTTATGAATCACATAATGTTTCAGCTAATCATGGACTGTATGTATGATGGTGGTCCCATGAAATGGTACCAACTAGTCACACTGAAGCTGTCTTAAGCTGGGTGTGGTGGCACATGCCTGTAATCCCAGCACTTGGGAAGGAGGATGGCTCTAAGTTCAAGGCCAGCCTGGAGTACATAGCAAATTCAAGGCAAGCCTGAACTACATAGCAAGACCCTGTCTCAAAAACCAAACAAAATAAAACAAAGCTGTCTTAGTTTGTTGAGTGACTCCCTGATGTGTGCCAGGATGAGTTTACCTGAGGGTGCATTCTCAGACTTTCCCCACTGGTGAACCTCAGGGCTATAATTTGCCTATATATACAAACACCTGCATGCAGTAGACCCGGAGCTAAAGCAGGAGTGTGTCTATGAGAACAGGGTTTGGAGGTTTTGACCTTGAACATGAAGTGCTTCCAGGTGCTCTGCAGCAACTGAAAATCAGTGATCATGACATGCAGACTTGTGCTGTGAGGCGGGGTGGGCGCTCCAGGGTCTGGGGCTAGGTGTGTGCCTCTGCTTGGTGCGGACATCTGACCAAAGCAGCATGATAAAGTAAATCTGCATGGGCCCGGAGTGGTGCGGCAGTTTCATGGCTTGCTGGCTTCAAAGACTCCAGGGTGTGCCGCTGCTTGTCCCCTGAGAGTCTGGGAGGAGGATGAGGTAGGCTGGGCAAAGCGAAACGGGGAGAAGAGCGACTGCAGGCGCCTGTTCAAAGGCTTCGGGCGCTCTCGGAGTTCTGCTGCCCCTCCTTGAGAGCAGTCAGGACAAAATGCACGAGGGGCTCCGCAAGGCCGGCGTGTGGCCTGGTGTGTTAGGCAGTGGGCGACAGCGGAGGCCTCCTTCAGTGAGCACTGAGGAGGGGGATCCTGGATGTGAGAGGGGCGAAGAGAGTGTCTGGCCAAAAGCGTGGCCTACACAGGGGGTGGCACCCATGGGTGGCAACGATCAGCGGACATAGTGCTGCAGCCAGGGCGCAGTGGACGGGGTGGGCGGTGCCTGGGCCAGAGAGGGCATTGTATGGGCCAGGACCTGGGGCCAGGCTGGCCGCCTGTGGGGACAATCAAAGGAGGGTCGTGACAACTGGGTGTCTCACTGTTGGGAGAGGCAGTTACCTGTGGTGTAGAATGAGAATTGGAGGTATTGACATGAACTTGTGGTTCTCACCTATAGATCTCTGTGTAGATATGGAAATAATTACAGTCACGACTGTGTGCAGAGCTCTGTCCACTGAGAGAGCCCGGGAACAGCAATCCTCTAATAGCAACGAGCACACGTAGCACCGAGATCTTGATTCCTAAGTATCATGTGGTGGTAAAAGGAGAGCTGTAATCCTGGCATTCCAGGGGGCTAAGGCAGGAAGATAGCAAGCTTGAGCTCAGTCTGGGCAACTTAGTGACTACAGGGCTGGGAATATAGTTCACTGTGAAGGGCCGGAGTCCAATCCCTAGCACAATGATGACAACCAAAACAAAAAGAAAAATGGAGGTTCCCTGGAAAAGTGGATAGATCAGAAAAGTATAAAATGAGCCCTTTTTTCTTTTTTTTAAGACACAATGTAGCCGGGTGTGGTAATGCATACCTGTAATCCCAGCACTCGGGAGACTAAGGCAGGAGGATTGTTGTGAGCTCAAGGCCAGCCTGAACTGCATAGTAAAGACCGTTTCAAAGACAAAAAAAAAAAAAAGACATAATGTATTGCTATGTTGTCCAGACTGCCCTGAACTCATGGGCTCAAGCAATTCTCCTGCCTCAGCCTTCCAAGTGCCTGTGACTGCAGGTATGTCCCATCATGCCCAGCTAGCTTGGAACACCTTACTGTGCCAGTAAGTGAGGAAGTACTTAGAGAATGTCAGGGACACTGTCACATGGACGCTGAAGACAGCATATGGGACTTACACTGGCCACATCTGGGATGATCTGTGTAGCAAAATAAATGATAACAGCAATGCATTAGTATATACAGATCTGAATAAATGAATCATTGAATGTGTGGTGAAAAATTGGCTATCTACAGAGTTTCAAAGCACCTTCTTATAAAATATTTCTTTCCCAAATACAAAAGGAAAGTTACTTCTCAGTAGAGAAGGCTACCTTAATCAAATGATCAAAGCAAATACATAAACTGTGGGATACACTGCAGCCATGTATCACCGACACAGGCCAGGACGCAGAAGCTGCTGTTTCTGCCAACTAGGGAGAAGCTAAACCTAATCATAAGGGAACATCAGACAAACCACAAATGTAGGACATTTACACAGTAACTGCCTTGTGATCTACACAGGTATCAGTATCGTACCGGTCAACGAGCGACATCAGGAACTATTACAGCTGAACACTCAAGAGATATGCGACTACTGCATCTTAGCGTCTTGAACCAAACTGTTTCGCGGGAATAGACATTGGGATGAATAAAGAGATCTGCATAGAGTTTAAAGATCAGATGACAGTAGCACCACAATATTAACTTCTAATTTTGACTTCCGATGTACTGGGATTCCCAGGAGAATGTTCTTGTCTGTAGGAAACATTTGGGGGGTGGTTAGGGCATCGCACGGACAACTTGTGTGTGAAGTGGTCAAAATTTACTGTACGTGCGGCTCTCCCAGATCGTGTAATGAAATTAAAGGGGGACTTAAATCAAGATGAGTGAGAGACAGAGAGAGAGAGGGAGAGAACAAGCATCTTGAGTGAATTAAAGGGAAAGGGAGTGTAGGCTCTGAGCTGGCAAGGCTGGCAAAGGCTGGAAGGCTGGGAAGTGAGGGGCTGCAGGATGGGATAGAGACACACAACCCTCATTATAACTTATTTACTTAATTTTACTTTCTTTTTTTTAACCTTGTTTTTTGAGACAAGGTCTTGCTAAGTCACTCAGTTGCCCCAGCTGAGCTCAAACTTGAAGTCCTGCCACAGGCCCCCCGGTGCTGGGGTTACAGACCAGTATCATCCCAGCCAGCCACTTTTCATGCCTTGGAGAAGGGTCTGGCTATGGTGCCTAGGCTGGGATCTAGCAGTCCTCCGACCTCAGCCTCCTGACAGGAGACCACCAGCATGCTGCCCGCCTGGCTCCTCACTTTAATTGAGGCAAAGGCTCACAGAATGCTTTCATTCTTCCAGGAACCCCTCACTAGTCTGAGAACTGCACAGTGTACGTATAAATTCTCTGTGCCACAGATCTTCAAGGAAGTAGCTTTGGCTTATTGTGATGGTTAATTTTTTTTGTTAGTTTAGGTCTGGAGTGCCCAGGTACTTCACCAGCATCATCCTGGGTGTTTCCTTGAGAGCGTTTTTGGATGAACTTAACATTTCAGTAGATTGTGCTCTCTTTTATGGGTGGGCCTCATCTAGTCAGTTAAGGAGATGAACAGAAAAGGCTGACCCTCCCCAAATCAATAGGAATTCCTCCTGCATGAGAGCCTTTAGGCTGGGCCTCAGTTATTTTCCTTTGCCTTTGGACTGGACTACACCATCGGCGCTTCTGGTCCTCAGTTTGCTAAGTGGCGGTCTTAGCTTCTTGAGCACACACACCAGCTCCTTATAAAGCAGCCTCGCTTCCTCCTTCCCATCCACCCTAATGGGTCCGTTTCTCTGGAGAACCCTGACAAATACACTTGTTTTCTCATTATTACTTTCTTCCCTTATATTGTCCTACTATAGGGCTGACACAGTAGATTCTTAGGAAAAAAATTTTTTTTTTTTTTTTTTTTGTCTTTTTGAGACAGGGTCTCGCTATGCAGTTCAGGCTGGCCTTGAGCTCACTTTGTAGCCCAGGCTGGCCTCAAACTCGCAATGATCCTCTTGCCTCAATCTCCTGAGTGCTGGGATTATAAGCATGCATCACCACATCAGGCCACCATAAATATTTTGGGTAAGAAATTACCGGGCTATGTTACCAGGAGCCCACAGCTACCTTCTTTCAGGCACGCACCACCACACCCAGCTAAGTTTCTCACTTTTCTAGGCCATGTATTGCTTTCACTGCCACTTTTACATTTTCATGCCTAAATATGAAACAGAGTTGTTACAATGTTCACCACCTCTCTGTAGAGTCTTGGGGGTTTTATCAAATAGGTTTATGTAAGTATATTCTGCTGGGGTTATTCCTAAACTTATACATTTTCTACTGTTAAAAAGGAGGGACAGAATCTAATAACAGTTGTTGCACTCTTGATTCTGTGATATATTATCCTGATCCTGAATTCTTTATTGATTATAAGAATAGATCGCGCTTTACGTTTTATGGCATTATATCATACTGTCTGGAAATAATATTTCTTTTCTAATAGTTAAATCTTTTATTTTTATTTCTGGTTAACAATATATATATATCATATGTTATATGTTATATACCATATATGGTTATGTTATCACATATATGCTTATATGTTATATATTATATACTGTATATATATATATGTATATAAAGGTGTGTGTAATTTTTTTTTTCCTTTGGTCTCTTTGAGACAGGGTCCCACTATGCAGTCCACGCTGGCCTTGAGCTCACTTGGTAGCCCAGGCTGGTCTCAAACTTGCAATGATCCTCCTGCCTCAGTCTCCTGAGTGCTGGGATTACAGGCGTGCACCACCATGCCCATCTTGTAATTTGTTTTTCCAGACAGGGTCTCATCATGTTTTCCAGGCTGGGCTTGAACTCTCAGCAATCCTCCTGCCTCAGCTTCCTGAGTGCTGGCATTACAGGCATTCGCCATCTTACTCAGCTTCTAACACAATATTAAACAATAACGTTACTGAGAGGTACACTTGTCCTATCCTTTTTCTTTCTCAGTTTTTTAATTTTAGCGAATGTCTGCACTGTTTCATTATTAAAGAACATGTGTATCTGCGAAATACTCTCAAAAGAAACATCTGGCTACTTGGTAATACATTTAAAACCTTTTTATTTTGAAATACAGCTTCGCAGGGGTTTACAAAGGTTACAGTGCAGCGGCTCTGGTTTATGCTGGTTTATGCTGGTTTATGCTCCACTCATTTCCGCCAGTGGTGCAGTTTCTGTAACTACAGTGTAAAACCAAAACCAGAAAGCTGACACTGGTACAGAGTATGGTTATACTTCTATGTCATTTTCTCCTAAGTGTCAGTTTGTGGTGTTGCTTCTGTGTCATTTTATCCCGAGTGCCAATTTGTATAACTGCAATTATAATCCAGAGTCAGAACGGTACTGGGCACAGTGGTACGTGCCTGTTATCTTACCTACTCCGGAGCCCGAGGCAGGACGATCACAAACTTGAGCCTAGCCTGGGAAATTTAGCAAGATCCTGTCTGAAGATAAAAAACAGAAAGAGCTGGGGATGCAGCTCTGCAGCAGAGCATCCCTGGGTTTACAAAGGTTTCCCTCACGATATTCCTTTGGAATGACGTCCTCTCTCTCCACATCACCTTCTCTAAACCCTGACAAACAAGATCAGTTCTCCGTGGCTATTTATTTATTTATGGCGCTGGGGATCAAACCTCGGCCTTCACACACGCTAGGCAAGTGTTCTACCCCTCAGCTCCATGTGTACCCTGATAAAAAAATTTATGAAAGTTAAGAAACTGTCAATTTCTTGGGTGGGTGTACCGTTTTACATCCCTATTACTAATATATGATTTTACAGTGTTTCTGCGTGCTTACCAACATTTGACTTTGTTATTAAAATTTTTTTTTAGCTTGTGACACAGTTTTAAAAATTGGTGAGCATACTGGGTTTTGAGAAAGTTACAGGCTTTGCGGATTGGTTTTCCTCTTCCTTGTAAACTTGGCAGAATGCCTTGAAATCCACCCGAGTTGTTGTGTGTGTCAATAGTTTATTCTTTTGTTGTTGTGAAGTTATTTTCCAGTCATGTGTGATGGCCATGCCTGTAATTCCCACGATCCAGAAGACAGAGGTAGGAGGACTGCAAGTTCAAGCCTTGCTTGGCAATTTAGAGAGACCCTGTCTCAAAATAAAAAGTACAAAGGGTTGGGGATGTAGCCAGTGAGAAGGCCCTAGATTCAGTCTCCGGCTCAAGAAAAAGAAAAAAAAATTCTAGGGTCAGAATTGTTTAACCGTTTTCTTTTGTAGGTCATTTTGTTTCCAGTCTTTACCTGTTACAAATAAAGCTGCTATGAAGGATTAAGAACAAGTTTTTATGTAGACAAATGCTTCATTTTTCTGGAATAAATGCAGAGGACTGCAGCTGCTGAATCCTATGGTGAATAAGTATTTACCTTTTAAAGAAACTGCCGAACTGTTCTTTCTCATGGTTATTTTAGACCCCCACTAGTGGTGCCCTGTACAGCGTCTCAGGCGTCCAGCACTCTTTGATATGGTGACCGCTCCCTCCTTCCCCTTCCCAGTTCCCCTCCTCTCCTTTCTTCCTTTCCTTCCCCTCCCTCTCCCCCTTCTTGGTAGCGTTGGGGATGAAACTAGGGCCTTGTGCATGCCTGGCACGTGGTGTGCAACAGTTATAACCTTAACCCCATAAAATTTTTATTGTTGTTAAGACAGGATCTCACTGTGTAGTTCAGGCTGATCTTAAACTCATTATGTAGCCCAGGCTGGCCTCGAACTCACGATAATCCTCCCCAGCCTCCTGAGTGTTAAGGTTATAGGCAGGTGCCACTATGCCTGGCTAAGACCATATACTTTTTAAAATCAGTGATGGGTATTGGCTTTTTTTTCTTTTTTTTGTCTTTTTGAGACAGGTTGGCCTTGAGTTCACTTTGTAGCCCAGGCTGGCCTCAAACTCGCAAGGATCCTCCTGCCTCAGCCTCTGAGTGTTGGGATTACAGGTATCGACATCTGGCCTGGCCAGGTATTGACTTTTTAAAAATGAGCTTTTGGCTGGTCCTGTTAAGATGCCCAGGCTGGTCTTGACATGCTTGTCCTCCTGCCTCAGCCACCCAAGTAGCTCAGAGTATAGGCATGTACCACCACACTTGCCTACATTTGTGTTAAATGGTAAAAATACCAAACAGTTGATAAAAGGAGCATAAAGAAAAGTAATTTGACATTCCTATGGCGAAGTTTCCTTTCCCAGATGCAATCACACCACCTGTATGGGCGATGTAGGTTAGCAGATATGCACCCTAACTTTTCACGCCATACCTTAGGGACCATCCTCTGTCAACACAGAGAACACTCTCCCTCTTTCTCCCTCTCTGTCTGTCTCTCTCATTCTTTGGAATAGCAGCGAGGCATTCCACTGCAGACTACGTCATCGTTTCACTAATTCACTCTTCGTTGCTACATCTGCTTCCAGTATTTTGTAACCATTAAGGAAGCCGCAGCAAACACTACTACATAGGTCTTTGGGCTTGAGCAAGGACTAGTGTAGGATCAATTCCTGGCAGTGGCATCTCTAGGTCAAAGGGATGTGTATTTAAGCTTTAAAAGCTGCTCCTGAATTGTCCTCCAAGACAATGTACAAGAACACTTTCTCCCTGGCCAGTGCAAGGTCCTGAGTTTGATTCCTAGTACAAAAAAAAAAAACAAACTTTCTCTATGATGTGTAGTAACTTATCCAATCTGACATCGAAAAATGTTCCACCTTAATTTTAATTTGCATTTTTCCTATTTTGAGATGGTCAAGTGTCTTTTAATTTGCCTCAAAGCCACTTGTATTACTTTCCTACTAACTGGTTGTTCCTTACCTTTGTCTATTTTTTTTTTAATTTTAATTTTTTTTGTCTTTTTGAGACAGGGTCTTATGCAGTTCAGGCTGGCCTTGAGCTCACTTTGTAGCCCAGGCTGGTCTCGAACTCACGATGATCCTCCTACCTCAGCCTCCCCAGTGCTGGGATTACAGGTGTGCACCGCCTGCCCTGCACCTTTGTCCATTTAATGTATTGCTTTAAATCAGTATTTAACAACCACTTTCCTGTTTTCATTTGCTCAAGCACCTCCTCAGAGACAGGAGGCTCCCTCTGCCAGGTGTTCAAGATCATCTAGCCCCCCTTCTAGTTCATAACCACCTCCTTTGAAGTCCACCTTCCAGCACTCAGGAGGCTGAGGCAGGAAGATCGCTGTAAATTCAAGGTCAACCTCAACTACATATGTGGACCTGTGTCACAAAAACCAAAACCAAAAGCTAAATTCAAGGCCAACCTGAACTACATTTTGAGGGCTTGTCTCAAAACAACCATCAAAAACTAAAAACAAAAACAAAAACCCCAAACAAAACCAGCCAATCAAACAAACAACCCCACCTCCTTCCTGAAGACCCAAGTCTTTTCCCTTGGGCTCAACATCCCATGCCCCTCTCACCTGGAAAGTGCCTTCCCCTTCAACCTGAATCCTGCATACAGCCTCAAGAGTCTCACTTTCTCTCTCCACTAAACCTCCTCGCACCACCTCCAGCCCTGCTCATGCCCTGTCCCAGCAAGGCTGGTCACAAGGCTGGTCCTGACACCTTCCTCCTCTGTTCTTGCCCAGTGCCCGAGGGGGTCCGAAGGCGTTTCTTCATTCATTCACGGTATTTATTGGATGTACGCACGAGTCAGGGGCTCTTCCAGGCACTGAGGCTAAGGCAGTACATGAGGAAGAAGACCTTTCTTCTTACCAGCTGATATTTTCGTTTTCTTTTTTGGGGGGGTGGATGGCAGTGAACTGATAAAGAACGAACAGGACAAAAGTCAACACAAATAAGAATGTCATCGAAGCAGGTGGATCTCAAGTCGGAACCCAAGTTAGGCAACTTACCAAGGCCCAATCTTAAGAAATAAAGGGCTGAGGCCGGCATGGTGGCGCATTCCTGTAATCCCAGCACTTGGGAGGCTGAGGCAGGAAGACCCTTGCGAGTTTGAGTCTAGCCTGGGTTACAAAGTGAGCTCAAGGCCAGCCTGAACCACATAGCGAGACCCTGTCTCAAAAAAAAAAAAAAAAAAAAAAAGAGGGCTGGAGACAACTCAGTTGGAAGGCTCTGGGTTCAATCCCCAGTACTGCAAGGAAAAAAAGCAAAACACAACACGAAAAAAGAAGTTGAAAGTAATACGCAGAGAGTGACGGGCGCGGGAGGATGGGTCTCTTGCACACAGCGGCCAGCCCTGCGCAGAGCCTGCAGGTCACTCTTCCGAAGAGGCCCAGCCCAGCCCTCAGGACCCTGCTTTGTGTTACGTGCGCGAGTGGCGGGTATGTGATGATGGTGGGGGAACCCACACCCTCCTGCTCCACGCGCCGCCGCGAACTCGGGACGTGCAGGGTGCTCGGCAGGGCGGTCTCCAAGCACCCGCTATGGGAGGGTCAGGTGCAGCGCTCGCTGGACTTCACTCATCCACACCACCAGCCGCGCAGACTTCATCGACTCGATCTGCCGCGGAGCCTCGGAGGCTGGGATCCAGCCGTCGGCCCTGGTTCCCCGACGCGGGGTCCGAGCAGCGCACCGGGCGCGCGGCGGGGGCGGGGCGGGAGCTCCGAGCTGCCGGGGTCACAGGGCGCTCGCGGGCCGGCGGGCGGGGGCGGGGAAGGCGCGGGGACAAAGGCCGCCGGCCCCGCGCTACACGCGGCCGGGTAAGTGAAGCCCGTGAGTTGGCGCCGCGCGGAGCGCACGGAGCGGCGGGCAGAGCCGCGGGGCCCCGCAGGAGGCCGAGCGCGCGCCCGCCCCCCGGCCCCCGCCTCTCCCCCTCCCCTCTGCCCCCTCCCGCCCCTCGGCGGCTCCGCGCTCGGCCAACATGGCGGCGGCGGCGGTCGGGCGGGACACTTTACCTGAGCACTGGTCCTACGGCGTGTGCCGCGACGGCCGCGTCTTCTTCATCAAGTGCGGCGCGGGAGAGCGGGGCCTTGGGCGGGGGTCGGGCCGGGTGGGGGCGCGGGGCCGGGCGGCGTCCCCCGGCGGCGGCGGGGCGTCGCTGACTAACAGGTGCGCCTTTCTCCTCAGCGACCAGCTCCGCCGCACCACCTGGCTGCACCCGCGCACCGGCGAGCCCGTCAACTCGGGCCACATGATCCGCTCAGGTGGGCGCCGGGCCGCGCGCGGGCGTTCGGTGGGGAGGGGCGCGGCGCGGCGGCGCGCGAGTTTCACCCACTTCTCTCGCGTTCCCGCAGACCTGCCCCGCGGCTGGGAGGAGGGCTTCACGGAGGAGGGCGCCAGCTACTTCATCGAGTGAGTCGGGCCGCGCCGCCCGCGCCGGCCCCGCGCGCCCGGCCCGCCGTCCCGGGAGAGTTGGCGCGCGGCGCGGCGCGGCGGCTGCACGCTGGGGTTTTGTGTGCCGGGTGTGTGGCGGGCTCCGGGCGCGGCGGGCGGGGCGGATCGCCGCTGAGGGACCTGGGCCGGCCCGGGCGCAGCCGAAGCGGGTGCAAACTCCGCGGCGGGACGAGCGCCGCGTGGGGCCGGACACGCCTCCTCGCCGGGCTCTCGCCGCTCCGGGGCGCGGGCACCGGGCGGGGGCGGTGGGACGAGAGCGTTGCCCCGGAGCCGAGGGCCGCGGAGTAGGGAGCGAGCGGAGACCCCGGGACCTCGCCCAGGGAGCCCTTCGTCCCCGCCGCGCCCTAGGGTGGGCAGGGGTGTGGGATGGCGCCCGGGCCCTCCGTCCTCGGACGCGCGGCAGTCGGCCGATGTTACTCCTCGAATCCCCCGCCCGCGTCCCCTCGGCCGCCGCTGAACCCGGACTGTCGCTGCGGCCTCCGCTAGTGCAGCGGTCGCATTTTCGCCAGAGCCCTGAAGCGTTGCCCCCACCAGGCCCACTAGGTCTGCAGGGTCTCAGGAATCCGCTCGCGGGTTCGCGAGTTCAGGAACAGTGCAGACTCAGTGCAGACATGTGTGTAGCCTTTACTTTCCTGGAGCGGGAAGTTACCTGTGTCGCCGCGTGTTTTCCTTTGCCTGCTCCCTGCGAGTTCCGCGAGGTCAGGAACTGACTGCGGACCTTTGCCACAGTTCGGGCCGTGGGGTAGGCGCTCAGTAAATGTTTGCACTAGATGAATGAACTAGCCAAAGGTCTGGACCGTGGTTTGGCTAGTACCGGGTGTGTTTTGAGAGACTGTGAGTCAGAATTTATTGCTAAACCAGCTCAGAAACACTAATAGTGGAGCAACTATTTGAGAAAGTCTCAGAGCTCCCTTCCCTAGTTTAGGCTCTGGAATGACCATGGAAATACTGATAAGATTAATAGAAGTGAGAGCCTCTCTCTGCTCACAGAGCATGCAGCCTAATGGAGTGGAGGGAACGATAACAAAGAAAATAAACAGATAATATCAGATTGATGCCGCTACTATGCAGAAAATGGAAATAAAGTCCTGTGGGAGCACGTGACTAGGTGGCTCCTGTGCATTGGGAGATTGGGGTGGCGTTTCCAAGTAAGTGACATTTAAAGTTTCAATGACAAGAAGGAGCTGTGTGTGTCGGGGGGGGGGTAATTTTTCAAAAAGGGAGCAGCCAGTGCAAAGACTTCAGGCATAAAATTCTGAAGTTCACGCGTGCTGGCGCATGCCTGTAAGCCCAGCACAATCTGGAGGCTGAGGGAGGAGGATTGCCTGACCTGAGTTCGGGGCCAGCTTGAGCTATGTAGTGAGTTCAAAGCTAACCTGAACTATATAATGAGATCTTGTCTTCCAAAAAAAGGTGCAAAAAGGCCAGTGTGGGTGGAAGGTAGTGAACAAGAGAGAAAGTGGCATGAGAAGAGGTCACAGGTAGAAGAGGTAAATAGTGGAAAACTTTGTAGGCCAGAGTATTAAAGTTTCCAAGTTTTAGTCAAAGCCCAGTGAGAAGTCATTGGCTGGAGGTTTGTTTGCTTGTTTTTTTGTTTTGGCAATATGGGAGTTTGAATTCAAGGCCTTTGCACTGAACTACATCCCCAGCTCGCTTTTATTTTTTAAGACAGGGTCTGAACAAGTAGCTAAATTGCTGAGGTTTGGCTTGAACTCATGGTCCTCCTGCCTCCTGGATGGAGGGTTTTAAGCAGACGAGTACCAGGATGCAATGGGCAGCTTTGGAGTGATTATTCTGTATCCTTAGAGGATGGATTGTAAGTGGCACCTGTTGGAGGGAAGCAGACAGCAGTAGGCGGCAATTGCTGAGGTTTAGGAGAGAGCTGACAGTGTCTTGCTTATCTGGAAGCCCTGGGGATGGAGGGCAGTGTCAGGCTCGGGCTGTCTTGAGGATGTGCTGTCTGTGGGCCTTCCCGATGGACTG
The DNA here is from genome assembly GCA_004027595.1 of Dinomys branickii. Lineage (NCBI taxonomy): Eukaryota > Metazoa > Chordata > Mammalia > Rodentia > Dinomyidae > Dinomys > Dinomys branickii. Next base: position 31,969 of record PVLD010015293.1, on the reverse strand, counting down.
GGTGCAGAGTCAAAGATGACTCCTGGGGGTTTGAATAGCTGAGTGGGTAGTGCCTGATTGAGAGCTGGGAAGGCTGGGAGAGGAGAGGAGCAGGTTTGGTCAGAGTGAAACATGTTCTGCTGTGTTTTGTGGCTATATCAGATAGGTGTATGAATAGAGACTTGGGAGAGAGGATGAAGAGATCCATTGGGTGTGATAGATGTTGAAGACCATGGGTGTAGATGTAATTACCTAGGATCAAAAGGACAGAGGAGATGACCTGTGTTTTGGGCCAGTACAGTGTTAGAGCCTGGGAAGGGGGCAAATTCAGCAAAGGAGACTGAGAAGGGAGGAAAAAGCTCAGGAGAGTTCGCGGTCGAGGACCCTTAGAGCAAAGCCTGGCAGGAGGGTAGAAGGGGGAGAGCAGGTAAGGCCAAGCGACCAGGGCGGAAGGCAGGCACGCCTTCAAGGTGGCTCCAGTGCAAAATGGAGTGGAGACATCATTCGCTTGAGGAGGGTTTTTCATTTGTGATGGGGGATTGTAGCACGTGTTTTGTTCTGATGGGAATGATCCAGCAGAGAGGGAAAGATAGATGGTGCAGGTAATAGAAGGGACCATGGCAGGAGAGCCGTGTTTCTAAAGTGAGAAGGAGGGAGTCCGGGGTGTTCACCTCACGGGTCTCACACAGGAGCAAGACCTGCATCCATGTGTCAGGAGGAAAGGCTCTGTGTGCCTTGAAGTAGTACTAGGCTCAGCCTTGAGCTGAGGTGGCCTGTTGGACCCTAATTAAGTCACAGCTTCCGAGTGCTGGACTGTCTCTAGGCCCTTTCCCTCCCTGGCTGCTGGACGTCCTCTGACTTGGCTCCTGGGTCCTGGCGAAACCAGCTGATTGCACAGGTGCCTTTGACTTTGAGCTTCCTCAGTTTTAGCTATAGGGCCTTGGAGGGTTGTCTGTGTAGGTGCCTTTCTCCTTGAGGATACCAGCTTGGAGGTGACAGCAGTGGGACTCTTGGGAAAGACACTTCTGAGGTTTACTTTCCTTTCCTGTCCCTGTGGCATAAACCAGGCATGAGTGGGCAGGTCCAGCTGTATAACTTGAAGGGCTCCAACACAAAATGCAATAAAGGCCTCTTGTTCAAAAAAAGAAAAAAGCCAGGTGTGATGGTACATGCCTGTAATCCTAGCATTTGAGAGGCTGAGGCAGGAGGATCATTGTGAGTTTGAGACCAGCCTGGGCTACACAGTGAGTTCAAGGCCAGTCCGAACTGCACAGGGAGACTCTTGTGTCAAAAAGAAAAAAGAAAAAAGAAAGTGCCTTTGAAGGCACTACATTATAGGAACTGAGCATGGTGCACACACCTATAATCCCAGCACTGGGCAGGCTGAGGCAGGAAGATTGCCATGAGTTCAGGGCCAGCCTGAACTACATAAGGAGTTCAAGAGCAACCTAATCTACATAGTGAGACTGTCTGAAAAAACAAAACAAAACAAAATATAAATCCCCAAAAAGCCAAAAAAGTAATACAGTATACAATTTTTTCCTTGCTTCTGCTGGTTTTCTGCCAGTTGGCTATGGTTTTCAAATATTTGCTAGTTAAATGTCACTCTCAGTAAAAAAAATAATAATAACGCTTTAATTATTAGTATAAATTTTATAGTTAAATTCTGTATTAATACAGAAAATAAAGCCTCAGGTGCAAATATCACCATCACAGTGCTCCAGTGTGCGACACAAGAGGGCGTGGTTGCCTGTGCCTAGGCCTGCTGGGCTGGGATGAAGAGTGGGGAGGTGGGCAGGACCTGGGGCTTTGGGAGATTGGGAGTGAGCAGCTAAGAGCCTGTCCCCCAGAGGCGGGGAGGAGGGGCTGGGCAGGAACTTTGCTGTGAGCCTCCTTCAGAGCCACCCCTAGATAAAGCCAGATATCTGAATGTACTGTATCTTACATTCAGCAAACCCAGAGGGGATGGAATAAGAATAAAGGTAATGCATGTTCCAACTTCCCACAATAATGTGACCCTTATGTACTACAAACATGGACTAACCAAACTTTTTTTTTTTGTGTGTGTGTGTGTCTTTGAGACAGGGTCTTGCTATGAAGTTCAGACTGGCCTTGAGTTCACTGGTTTCAAACTGGTTGATCAGGCTGGTTTCAAACTTGCAGTGATCCTCCTGCCTCAGCCTCCTGAGTGCTGGGATTACAGTCATGCTTCACCATTCCCCCAAATTTTTAAAATTATAAAACCTAATACAGTGAAATAAAAGGGAAAGGGAACAAGCTGCGGAGTGGAGTGAACCAGGTGTGAAAGGTGCCAGGTGGGAACCCTAGTTAGCTGTAGAGGCCAGACCGAGGAAGGACCAAACTGCAACCCAAACCCACTTACTTATCCCAAAGTGCCAACATTGCAATTAAACCTTAATATTGAGGTTTTGTGTAGAAAAAAATGAACTATACATATTAACATCCTTTGTCTTAAAAACAGTAATAGGCTTGGCTCAGATTCACCACCACTGACCTAGATGGTTCTTCAGGAAAGCCAGTAAATACTGGATAGTCTAAAAGTTCCAGAAACTATTCCAAACCAGAAATTAACAATCTCACAAGGCCAAGCATGGTGACACAGGCCTGTGACCCCAGCACTCAGAAGACAGATGCAAGAGGATTGGTATGAGTTTGAGGCCAGCCTGGGCTACACAGTGAATTCAACGCCAGCCTCAACTGGTAAGACCCTGTCTCAAAAAAAACCAAAAAAAAACAAAAAAACAACCAAAAGTATCTTACAACACAATTCTGGGAAATGAACAGTTTACATGTACTTAAATGGAAATTCTGAGCCTCTCTCATTGTTGAAGGTGAAGAGAAGGTTCACCCAGTTTGACAAGTTTTGGCATAATCCTATACTGTATCTTTCACTTCTAGATGGTTTTCTCAAGGGTGAAAACTGGTTCATAGATTTAATGTTAGGCTCTGTGGAAAAGGACTAAACTCTGTTCTATGGAAAGCTGAAGGAAGGATTGAGGACTATGATTTGTACCACAATCTCTAGAAAAGATATAAAATATCTTAAGAAAACTAGATGCAAGTGCTTGAGCTTTACCTACAGGAGGAGTGTGTGCATTGCGGGGGGGGGGTGCCTCGGTTTTCAGGGCTGTGTGTATGAAGAGGTGATGTAGGCTTCTTGTGCTCTGATGAGGATGGGGGTCTTGTGCTTCAATGACGTTCTTTCCGTTGTTTTTTCATATCTATGGAAATAAATTTCCATGGCTGCCTGAACTGAGGACTTTGGGAAAAGATCATTTAAGAGATCACTTCAGAATGTGGAATACCAGGTGATTAGTGGGGTGCCACTCCAGTTTTTTGTCTTCAGAGGTCAGCACTAGTTTGAGTTTTCCTGCTCAGTCTAAGACAGCAGCATCTTGGTAAATTGGCATGGTATCTTAAGTAAATATTGGCAGAGGGAAAAACCTGGAGGAATACAGTTTTATTTGCCTGTTGTTTTTAAATGGCTGTCAAAACATTTGCTTTTTGATTGTTTTTGAAATTTGAAGTATTTTGAATTAACATTTTATTGTTTACAGAGTGCTTCACGAACATTATCTGGTTCATATCTCATAATTACTGCATTTTTTATTGCAGAAGTTTTGGCTCAGTGGGGTAAAGTGACTTTCCTAAAGTTGCATACTGCTGTAGTTCAGTCTTTTTAGAATTCAAGGGAAAGGCCTGGGCTTGTCTGTCTCCAGATTAGGGTTTTTCAGACCTTTTTTAACCCTAGATCTAATGATAAGAGAGGGCAAAGGGCTCCAACAGAGGCCTATTAAAGAGACTAGATGGAAGAAAATATCCTCAAAGGTTGGCTCTGTGCAAAAATTCATATATCCCCTCAATTTAATTTATTCTACTATTCTCTCTTCCTTTCAAGTCACTATTTTGGTAGGATGCATCAGATTTATGACATGACATTGTCTTTTGCTAAACAGAAACGTGTACCCAAGAGGTGCCAATTCCTCTCTTTAATCCTAGATGACAGGGAAGTGTGAGGATACTGCTGATTGGCCTTCTAGGCTCTCTGGACCCTGGACTTTAAAGCAGAATGTCCTCAGGCCTCCAAGAAACAATACCCAAAGCTACTGTGGCCTTGCATTGTCTTTGGATGGACTGAGTTGCACCACACCTTTCAAATGGCCTACTCGTGGTCATCTGATACTGGCCTGGGCAGTGGGATTGCTTTCTTTGTAAGTCCAGAGCATAGCCGGACAACTGCATCACGCAGAAGATTGTATAACTTCGTGGATGTGGGTGACAGACTGGAAGGAGGCAGGGAGGGGCCCGGTGTGTGGGCTCTGGAGACCGCCTTCCTGGGTTCTACTTCTGGCTCTGCCATGTATAGCTCCCTGACCTGAGTAGATCGCCTATTCCCTGTTAGCCTCACTTTCTCAACAGTACAGTGGGGTTCAATGTGAGGGTGATGTGAATTAATTATGGGAAGGGTTTAGTAAGTAATGGCACAGAATAAATATCCGATAAATGTGAGCTCTTTTGTACATCCTCACTGATACAAGGTGGGGGTGGAAACACGAATGCTGAGTCTTAATTGCGTTCAGCTGCTACAGAAATCTGGTGGCCTTGAACCAGGGTTGCTTGGGTTAGGAGCATGCAGATTGAAGAACACGATTCAGAAACTGGTTTGAACCAATAAGAACAGCATAGCTATGATAGTAAAAAGATGTCCTTATCGGGAAATATACACTGAACTATTTGCTTTTAAGTGTTAAGTAATTATGGGGAAGAATTTGTATGTGTGTGTGTATGTGTCTGTGTGTCTGTCTAGAGGGAATAGATAGAGCTTATGGGCCACATGCCTATAATGATGCAGGGTCAGGTTGAGCAGCTGATGAAGCACTTTATACTCATCTTAAAATTATTTATGCATGCTAATTTTTTTTTTAAAGAAAACAACAATTTTGTGTGTTGGGCTGTTCAAAGGCTACTGGTATTGTGCTGAGCCTGCAGGGGTTTGGAGATTCAGAGCCCAGGGTTATGAGGTGTCCAAGCAGTCCTGGTTTGCTTCTTTCCTGGGCTTTTGGAGAGCTGCACAGAAGCTGTCCCTTAATCCAGGCAGCCGGCTGGTGATCAGCTCTGACCACTGAATGGCAGATGTATTGCCTGTGTTTCCCAGGTCACAAGTGTCAACAGTAATAATCTTCATGGTGCCTTTTAGTTTTAAAACACATACATTCCTTTTAGAGGCAAATAGTGTGATTGTCCTCACTGTATAGACTAAGCATCTGAGGTTGGGAGGAGGCTAAAAGATCTTCCCAACACCAGAGCATCAACTGGGGAGCTGGGACTTGAACTTGAGTCTTCCTGGCTTCAGATTCTTTTTATATTTTTTTAAAAAAACTTTTGTCTTTGAGACAGGGTTCACTATGCAGTTCAGGCTGGCCTTGAACTCACTTTGTAGCCCAGGCTGGCCTCAAATTTGAGGTGATCCTCTTGTCTCAGCCTCTCAAGTGCTGGGATTACAGGCCTGCGCCACCACACCCGGCTTGACTTCAGACTCTATGCAGTTTCTGCTATGGTGCGTTGTCCTTTCTAGCTTCTACCACTATGCTGTCTGTTTTGGATTCTCTCTACAGGGTCTTCTCCCAAACTGTTTTGTGTACTTTCTCTGATAACTCCAAGGGAGAAATCTCTCTGGACTCCCTCAGAAAGGGCCCTTAGGATAGAAGAGTGAGGGGTGGTGGATGGTTCCCCACACAGGGTGGTGGGGTGGGTCTCTGGTGCTCTGGGAGAGGGGTGGCGCTCCTCCATCTGGAGCACCTCACTTCTACCCTCCCTGCCTTCCCAGATGTCAGCTGACAGCCCCTCACCTTAGGGGCTGATGATCCTCTTAAGCCTGCTTAGAGCCAGGCTGTCTTCTAAGTCCTGCCAGGAGAGCATTTCTGTCACAGCCAGTCTTTCCATGGGTTCCCAGGGGCTTTTCCTGCCATGACAGAGCCCTCACCCAGAAGTCTGACAGCTTAGAATGTACTGCAGTCCCTACCTGGGCTTCCTGCTCCCATACCTCTCAAACTACAGTCACCTACAGGGTGCGGGTGGGCCGCAGTGGGAAGAAGGAGGGGGCAGAGGGCATCCCTCTGTGTGTCAGGCCCCTGGATGTATGGCTTTCCTTGTGCTCTCCACCTGGATGAAACAGGAGGTGAGACCGTCCTTTTCCTGGGAGTGGTGGAGCCAAAGCAATAGTTTGGGTTGAGTCAGTAACCTCTGGGAAGTTTGTATCCTCTCCTTTTGCAAACTGAGTCAATGTCCCTGTCCACAGAGGGAGCCTTAGTGGTAAGCACCTCCTTGGAGGAGCAGTTAATGAGAGGCTGGATGACTTTGCATCAGAGATTCATCTGTGCGGTCACCAGATTCTAAGTCTGCCAGTCTCCACACTGGGTGCTGGGGAGAGAAACAGTTCCAGGTCCAGCAGTGCGCAGTCCAAGAGAAGAGAGAACCCTGCCAAATTCAGTATGAGAGCCTGGCGCGGTGGGGGGAGCCTCAGAGGTGAGGGAGGGAAGCCAGCAGCCATGGGGCAGGCTGCTGTTCCTTGGCAAGAGAGGCCGTGTATGTGGGAGCTCAGTGTGTGTGTGGTCACGGTACCTGTGTGAGGTTGGTGCTGAGTGCCCAAGTAGGATCGGCCCTAGGTAAAGCCCTTCACTGGCAGCTGGGCTTCATCACAGGGCTATAATGGGGGATGTTGCCCTCAGGGTTTTTCTGCTCCTAGTCAGAGGGATAGTGCCTCACCACAGTTACAAAACATGGATTTGGGAGTCTGTACGCAGGTTGAAATCCTGGTCTGCTATTGGTTTTGCAGGTCACTTCAGCCTCCATCTTCAGATGTGTCTTCAGTTGTAAAATGGTGTCAGTGACCATATCCACCAACTTAGGGCACTACCTAGCACTTGTACATGCTGTAGGAACATTCATTATTATCATTGCCCTGTTTAAGGAAGTGCCTTCCTAAGGTGTGGCACAGTTGGCAGAGGAATTGAGGTTTGTTCTCCAAATCTCTCAGGGTTGGACTAGCCAGCAGGAGAAGTACGCTTTCTTGTTGAGACTTGTCTTTGAATAGAAGCTGGTCACTACATGGTTGGTATTAAGTATCAAAAACACTGACCCCTCATCCTGGGAGCCCTGTGTGGCTGCGTCCACAGAAAGAAAATGAACAGGTTTCTTGTGCTTGTCATCGACATTTGTGATGTCTACTCCTTGTCTCCTGTAACTCCTGCCTCCATGGAAGGTGTCCCTGGGAGTTAGTGTTTGCATTGCTTGGCAGGGCTCCTCCCCGTGTCCTCCCAGGCAGTGCCTGTATGAGGGTCCTTAATGAGAGGCAATGAGTATAGATATGATTTAGAGCTGCGGAAGGCTGTGCTGGGCTGTGGCTGGCAATCAGTATGTGTTATAAGTGCCACAGGTGATTCTTATGGATGCGGAAAGTGAAACCGCCTGTTATGGTTTGTGTCTGAATGTCCCCTCACCAAAGCCTCATGAAGTCAAGGGCAGGCTTCTAGAGTTATGATCGATTCATGGTCCAGTGTGGGAATTATGGATGTGAGTGCTACACTTGCCCTGGGGCGGGTAGTTTGCATACAGTGTAAGGGAGGGAAAGAGGCTGCTCTTCCTGCCGCTGCTCCCTTTTGCTCTTGTTGCTTTGGCTATCTTCTGCTGCCATGAACAGTTGCCCTCTGCCATGTGCCACCCTGCCTTGGAGCCAGGTAAGTATAGACTGAAAATTCAATAGACTGTGAGCTAAATAAACCCTTTCTTAATTTTGGATGTCAGGTATTGTCTCAGCAATGAGAGAACAGTAACCAAGACACCACTGCTGAGCTTTAGCTTCCCCATCTGTATGGTGATGGTGCTCCTTCCCTCCCTAGTGTCACTTGAGAATTAAAAGCCTGTCTAAAGTCCTACATGCTAGCTGGCACCCTGTGTGTGCACAGGCATTGTGAGACCCTTTCACTTATGGGAGGTTATCTGTCTGAATGAGTTGGATTAAGCTGTGTGAAAAAAAAATTTTTTTGTTTTGGTGGTACTGGGGCCTTTGAGCTATATGCTCAGTGTTTATTTATTTACTTATTTATCATTTTCTGAGACAGGTTCTCACTCTGTAGTCCAGGCTGGCCATGAACTCACTGTGTAGCCCAGGCTGGATTTGAACTCAAGGTGATCCTCTTGCCTCAGCCTCCTGAGTACTGGGATAACAGGCATGTACCACTATGATTGGCTTTGTTTTGTTTTTTGAGGCAGAGTCTTGGTATGTAGTTCAGGCTGTCCTAGAACTCACTGTGTAGCCTAGGCTGGTGTTGAACTCATTGCAGTCTTACTGTCTCAGCTTCCTGAGTGCCGGGATTACAGGTGTGCACCACCACACCCAGCCAGCCATTTTTAATTTTGAGACAGGGTCTCTAAGTTATTCAGTTGTCCAGGCTGGACTTGAACTTGTGATCCTTTTTGCCTCAGCCTCCTAGAATACTGGGGTTTTAGCATATGCCAGCATGCCTAGCTGTGAAAAATGTCAAGAGTATCAACATGGTGTAGCTGTTAATCCCCACGCTATTATTACTCAGGGGGATTGGAAGCAGGTTCCTGGTCTCGGTATCTCAGTGGAGGTTGGGACTGTGCTGCCCTCATCTCTGCCCAGAATGATGTTGTCAGTCCAGGAGGGAGACCACCAAATGGGGACCATTTCTAACTATCTCAGACAAACATGATCATTTAGAAATCCTCCTGAGGGCACCAGAGGGCAGGGTGAAGATTGGTCTGAGTGGTTGACACTCATAGCCAGAGGAAACAAGTGGGCTCCATTGTGACCCAGAGACCGCAGTGGTTTGAGTAAGTTGTGGAGGTGTCTGGCCATGTGAGCTTTCCTGAGCTGATTCTGGGGGATTCAGGGCCAGGCCAAGATTGTGGCTCAGTTCCTTGAATAGCTCATTAGCTCACTGGAGAGAGTGTCACACAGACAGAGGTAAGTTGGTTGATAAGTTCACCTTTGACCTGAACCTCCTGAAATTGGTGGGCATATGAGGAGAGGTTTGAGTCAGTGGAATGTGGGGGCTATAAGCTGAGGGGGGAAGAGGGATATAAAATCAGTGGTTAGGGATCAGGAGAGGTGAAATGATGAGCTACCCTGCTGAAGAGTGTTTTTAGAAAGATGTTTTTCTCAGCACATTTTGACGGGATTTAAAAAGTAATAAATGAATGCTGTGAGGCTAAATATCTATAATCACTGTACCTATTAATGCATTTCTAAATGGAATTGCTAGTACCTGAACTTATAGCCATATACTGAAGCTTTGAGTAATTATTATTACTTTTTTAGCTTTGCTGTGTGGGTGGGAGCTGCAGAGAGCTCAGCTGGCCTCTGCTTCAGTTTTTCCCAATCCTCCTCACCTGCGAATGGGGATGCATTTTTGTATTTGGCACCAGATGGTTTCTAAAAGTCTGAGATTATTAGTTCTTCGGGGGCGAGCAAAGTTATTGGTTTCCTGCTCTGTGAATAGGTAGATATTTTAATTAGAACCCAAAGTATACCGTTTTTATTCCAAAAGCTGTGGTGTCTGAGGAGCCTGGTGTGGGAACGTAGCACTGTGCTGGGGGTGCCCCTGCCTGACCTTCGTAGGCCGCCCCTCAGGGAAGAGAGACTTTGTGGGGTGCTGATTACTTTCTTTAGTCAGTGGTAAGTTTGAGAGAGTTTTTTTTTCCTTATGGTCTGGGTTGTGTTTTGATTGATTCTTGGTGCTGGTTTGTTGTAGGATAGGGTGGTGAGACTGTTACATAAAGGGGTCAGTTGCTCTTTGATTCTCTATTTATTGATTTTTATGAATGTTTATCTAGTGCTGACCTCATAGACATGGGCTTTTCTAATTTTTGTGAAGTTTATCAACTTAATTTTACAAATTAGGAAACCGAGGCACAGGGTAAAGTTAAGTAATTGATGCGCAGGTGCCCAGTGACCCCAAATTGTTGCTTTGTGCTTGGTTTGGCCTGTCTTGGCCTGTCTTGGGTATATTCCCTGAGGAGCAGTGGGTGGAGAGTTGTGCCCAGGAAGGAGTAGTTTCGGGTTTGGAGGAGTCAGGAAGACATGGGGGTGGCGGTTGTGAGCTGGGATTGGGTGGGCAGGAGAGGAGGAGCGGGTGGGTGCCTCAGGCAGAGTTCAGCCTTTATCTTTCAGGGTCCTACGTTTGGTAGACTTTCTCTGAGCACTTGCTGTACGCCAGCCATTGGCTCAGGCACTGTGAATACCAAAAAGAGTAGAATAAACAGCATTAAACAACACAGTGGCCCAGTGGTTAGGAGCATGGGTTCTGATTTTCCTGGATTTAAATCCCAGCACTGTATCTTGCTAGCTGGTTGTGTGATTCTGAGCAATTCAGATAATCTGGATCATTGTTTTCCTCATCTGTAAAATGGGGATAATAATAATTGTGAGGATTAAATAAGTTCATGTGCTCAGCATAGTCTTAAACATAGAAAGTGCTGTCAGGGATTGGTGTTAGTGCCAGAATGTTATCTCCACGAGAGACATTTTGTCTGTTTTGTTTACTCTTGTATGGCTGGCTCCCAGAATGCATCTGGTACAAAGTAGACAGTCAGTTAATGACTCAAACCACTAACAGTGTCCCCAAGGACCCCTAGACCCTGTGCTCTGGAGGGGACACAGACAATGATGTGCTAAGGTGATGAATGAGAATTGGAACACAGAGGAGGGCTGGCTAGGGGAGGTTAGTGGGCGTGGGAAACCAAACCTGGATCTGATGAATAAGCAGGGATTTACTGAGGGTCCGGGATGTTGGAGGGAGAAGATGCACTGGCAGGTCTGTGTGACAGCATAGCGTGTTCAAGGGTACTGGGAGAGGAAGGCTGCAGACCGGACCACTCCTGGAAGGGGGTGCAGTAGGGGTATAAGTGGCCTGTGGCTGTGGGAGAGGAAGGTGGGATCTGTGGGGTGGTGTGGGGCTGGAGGGAGGAGGTTGGAGCATGCAGGTGAAGGTTGGCCTCCAAATGAGGGGAAGGCAGGTAATGCACACTGAAAGCTGGCTGCGCCCCTGTCTTAAAATAGAAGGAATGGAGATCGAGTTGTGGTGTGTGTGTCCGAGGGGTGGCCTAGTTAAAACTTGATCCCGGTAGTGTGACAGACACTCTTTAGTTTCACCCAAAGGCTGGGGCGTTCTGAGGGCCACTGCCAAGGGCAGCCTTTCGCTCATCCTCCCTCCTCCTAACCAGACTCAGAAGTCCTGTCCCAGGTGGCAGGGGAAGTCTGGCTCCAGGATGTGTGACTGGTGCTTCTAGAAGAAAGGTAGAAGTCTAAAGGAAGCAAAAGACAAGGGGAAAATGCTGGATTCAGATTAATAAAATTGCTTTTATTGACTCCAGTGGAACATTTAGAAAGAAAAACATTCCCTTTATATAGACTTGGGTTTTTCTTTGCAATGCTAGCGACTGAACGCAGGCCTTGTGCATGCCAGGCAAATATTCTGCCACTGAGCTCCAGTCCCAGCCCTACATTTAGGCTTTTGTTCTTCACAGTTCACCATAACTCCATAGACTTTATAACCTGATTCTAACATCCTGTACTCCTGTCCCTCCTCCCTTCCTTAAATCCTGTCCTTTGGAGGGGACACAGACATGCCAGCCACTAGGGCATGAGGTACAAATGCCCACTGGCCAGGACACTGTGGACACTGGAAAAGAAGAAAAACAGAAAGCGTTCCCTCTCTCCTAGATGCAGGACAGTGTTCCTTTGGTCTGTCCTGATTTCTCTGAGGTTGCAGGGATTTGTTTCTGTAGCTGATCATTTGTGTGCAGGGTCCACCAAAAGTCCTTGTGCAGGACTTTTAAACTTTAACTGAGGTTATGGCTGAGAGAACCTGTGAAAATGCCTTTTGCAAGGATGTGAAGTGGAACCATCTAATTCCAGGCACCTGGTCAGTAGTCCAGTGTCAGGAGGGAGCCCAAAGGGAAGAAAGGGAACTGTCCTGGGCTTGTTTCTGTGCTCATCAACAACCACTTACCAAGCACCTACAGTTTGCTCCCTGGGTGCTCACTGGCAGCCCTATGAAGTTGGTGTGGCCTACAGGGATAGCCACAGACACTAAGAGAAATCTCTAAAGATGCTGCTCATTACTTTGGGAGTAGAGTGGGACAGGGTTGAGGGAGTTGGTTTGGGACATGTTTACAAATGCCGAAGACCAGTGGACACCTGTTTTTGAGACTCTTAGGAATGTTGTGGGAGGGAAGACCATATGCTCAGGGTCTTCCTGACACATGAGCTCCCTCCTGTGCTGGGCAGGTGGAAGGGTGGACAGAGTTGGAAGGCTGTGGTGCTGGTTCAGAAGGGGACTCATTGGGGTCACATCAAATGTCACAGGTCTGGAGAGAGAGATTCACAGTGTTCTGACACTTTTCTATGATCAAAAATTTTCCTGTATTATTTTCTTTAATCCTCATTGTATCCCTGAAAGGTGTTATTCCTCTCATTTCATAGAGGAGGACACTGGGGCCCGGGGACCCAGGTTATGTGACTAAGAATGATGGGTGTATTGTAATTCCAAGCCTGTTGGCTAGCTTCCACAGAGTGTGGAACATTTATTAAATCATTTAGACCTTGCATGAGCCCACAGATGTGTGACACAATTCTTGTTTACACAGTGGGGTGGAGCCGTAGCCCCAGAGCCCACATCCAGGAGGTGGTAGAGCCGGGGCTTGAACTCAGATCACCAAGCTGTCTCACTGAGTTTCTTCATGAAAGAGTTCCTCCTTCTGCCTGAAAAGCCAGGGTCAGTTTGCACTTGCTCCACCTTCAGAGGACAGCCTTGTATATGTGAAGGCTGGTGAGTTCTGCAGAGAGAGTGCTTCCCTGTGGCTTCCACACCTCCCTTCCCGAACACAGTGAGGCTGCCTGCCTAGAGCTCAGCAGGGATGCTACTCCCAGACTTCATGCCCAGATGAGGGCTGAGTTGCCTCAATTGTCTGTAGGTCCACCCTGAAAAACAGATGGTAATAACCAGGAGTTCCTGACATCAGGCACATTTCTGGGGAATACCGCATTCACTCTACTTTGAAATATATCCAGGATCAGACCATTTTCATGACCACTGCTCTCACCCTGTTCCATGCTACTGTCATCTGTTGCCTGGACGATTGCAGTACCCTCCTAGCCAGTCCTTCCGCTTCTCTCCTCCCTAATAGAGCAGCTGGAGGGATTATTTTATAGTAGGAATTAGCTGTGTTGCCTTTTAACTCAGTCCATCTAAGAACTCCCATCTTTTTTTTTGTTTGTTTGTTTTGTTTTCAAGACAGGTTATCTTTGTGTAGTTTAGGATGACCTTGAACTGACTCTGTAGCTTTGAACTCATGGCAGTCTTTATACCTCAGCCTCCTAAGTGGTGGGATTACAGGCATGCATCATTATGCTTGGTCTTAAGGGCTCACACCGTTTTAAAAATTAAATTTATTGGAACAATTTAAATATGCATAATGATCATATTCATTATAGGGAATTTGTACCTGTACATGATATATCTTGATTCCTCTTTTTTTCCCATTCCCCTGCCTTCCCTTCAACCCCTCTTCTCCTTATTTACAAAGCTTTGTTTCCATTTTATTCTCCTTTTTTCATTTTTTCTTTTCCCTTCCTTCCTTCCTTGCCCCCTCCCTAGTTCCCTTTTTCTTTTGAACAATTTCTTCCAATTTCACAATTCTATTACACATTTTGGTTCTTATTTACTTTTCAATTTCTCGCAGCAGAGAGACAATGCTATACTTACACATATGTGACAGATTCCTGTCATACACAGTGGAATCTGAAGTCCTCATAGTTGCCATCAAAGCTTTATGGCCTACCCCCAATTACCTCTCCTACCTCATTTCCTCTTGCTGCTGTTTCTCAATCATATAAAGAACAGCCAGCCCCAGGCCTTTGTACTTGCTGTTCCCCTGTCTGGAATGTCTCTCATGGCTGCTGCCCCTTCCCCCAGGTCTCTGCTCAGGTGTCACCTTTTCAGGGTGGCTTTTCTTGACTCCTGTCCCTCAGCACACTCTATTCCCCAAGTTCTCCTTTCTTTTTCTTTAGAGTCTCAGTTTGGCCCAGAGATATTTTGTTTTTCTTTTCCCTCTAAAATTGAATCTTGGTGAACATGAATCATTCCTGTTTTAAGACTATACCTCTAGTACCTGAAATAGTGATTGGAATGTAGATGCTCTAAAAATGATTGTTGAATGGATTTGTTGAATTGGTGGGCCCTGGGGTATTGTTTGGTTAGGACTCTGCCTGAGAAGTCAGTCAGCTGCAGAGAGGTACTGACTGCCCTGCATCAGAGAGAACCAGAGCCTGGGAATCCCAGAGGCAGAGGGTTAGGCTGTGAGTACCCTGGATCAGGTGTCCCAGAAACTCTTCTGTAGTCTGGGGGCAACATGGAATCCTTATCATCTGTCTCACCTTTCTGTGAGGTACCTGCCTGTCCCCAGGTCACTGCAGTGAATTGCAGTGAGTTGGCTTGCCAGGTAAGCACTGGGGCATCCAGTGCCTGGTGCACTCTCAAGCTGAACACACACTTGCAGTGGTCATGGTGGCCACAGAGATGTCATCCATGCTGCTGAGTGTCTCTCTGCAAAGCTGGAGCTGAGATATATCTAGGCTAACAATGCAATTCAAGGCTTGTTATAGTTTGTGTCTGGATGTCCCCACAAAGCCTCATATGGTGCTGCAGGGGGCCGCTTTTCCAAAGTGGCTGAATCTAGAGTTTGTAATTGATTCATGGTCTAGTGCTGGGAGTAAGGGTGTGAGTGCCACCCCTCCCCTAGGGTGGGTAGCCTGCATATAATATAAGGGAGGAAAAGAGGTTTGCCCTTCCCTCCTCTGTTGTTGTGTTTGGTATCGTCCACTGCCAGGAACTGTTGCCTCTCTGCCAAGACACCTTGCCTTAGAGCCAGCCGATTATAGACTGAAACCTCTACAAACTGTGAGCTAAATAAACCTTTCCCCTTTAACTTTGGGTGTTAGGTATTTTGATGCAGCAGTGAGAAAAGTAACTAAGACAAGGCTCCATTATGTAGTAGATCAGAAGGAAAAGGAAAACTAACACTGAGTGAAAACTCACTGTGTGGAGTCCACAGCCATTATGTTTATGTTTTTATCTTACTGAACCTTGTTACAGTGGGTATGTGCCCAGCAAATTCATGATCATTGCTGATGAGTATGTGCCCAGGAAATTCATGACCACTGCTATCTCCCTATTCCACGCCACTGTCACCTGTTGCCTGGACAGAAAACACATGGGAACAGGAAATTCATTCTCAGAAATGGTGGAACCAAAGTTTGCATAGACTTCTGTACCTCCAGAGCAATGGGGGGGCTGGGGATATAGCTCAGTGGAATAAGCGCTTGCCTAGCAAGCGCAGGGTCCTGAGTTCGATCCCCAGTACCACCAAAAAAAAAAAAAAAACAAAAAACAGAGCAATGGGAAGAGTCTCTAAGGAGGAGGCCATGAGCAAGCCATGGAGGACTGCTAGTATTTGGGTCACTGGGACAGTGTGGCTTTGACAATGTGCAGATGGTAAGACATAAGTGCTCTCTAAGGTGTGGGTTAGATGATGTTGAAATAACCCATTGAGCATGAGCAGATGTATCTTTTTCTTCTCACTAATTACTTGGAGGCAGGGAGAGTGTTTTCTTTTTTTTTACGGGGGAGGGGCATCTTTTTGAGACAGGGTCTCGTTATGCAGTTCAGGCTGGCCTTGAGCTCACTTTGTAGCCCAGGCTGGTCTTGAATTCACAATGATTGTCCTGCCTCAACCTCCTGAGTGCTGGGATTACAGGTGTGCGCCACCGCGCCCAGCAGGGAGAGTGTTTTCAATGAAGCCCCAAGGAGCTGAGGCATTCTGGAGAAATCCTGGTGTCAGCTGCCCCACATAGAGCCTGTGCTATATTGGTGTCACCAGAGACCACCTCAGCCGGCACTCATCTGGGTTACACACACATCAGCCCAGATGTAGGAGCAGCTGGAGCAAACCTTGCCAAACGGGGAGGCTTTGCAGTTGGGAAGACAGGACAGTGGTATGTCCTTGGTAGAGGGGACAGTACCCTCATAATCTGTAGCAGTAAATGCTTTCTGTTGCCCAGCCCATACTGTTGAGAAAGGGAAAAAGAAGTGCCTTCTTGAAGTCAGTGGAATTAACTTGTTCATATACTCATTCATCCATCATCATTTAATTGCTTTTGTTCTGTGCCATGTGGCACCGAGACAGATTCTGGGGCTACAGAAACAAGGAAGTCGTCTAGGAATTCACAGTTGGGTGTGGGGAGACAAATCAAAGGGGATGTTCAGTGTGATGAGAACTGAGGGACAAGAGAGTAGAGTGGGTCTGCAGCATGGTACTCAAGATTACAAAGCTTTGGATTGGCAGAAGTGGGTTCAAATCTCAACCTAGCTGACTGTTTACCAGCTTTGACCTTGGGCAAGTTCTTCATATAGCCTAGGTTCCTCAAGTCAATATGGTGAGCTACAAAATTTCCCCATTTTGTAATTGAGAAATTTGAAACTTGGTTAAGGAAATTTGTCCATGGTTTTAGTAAATAAGAGGCAGATCTAGATTCCAATCCAGGTCTGACTCCAGAGTTCTAGCACTTCTTGCTCCAACCAGCTGAAGAGGAGTTTTGCACTTGCATGACCAGGGTCCTCCAGAAGGTGCTGCTCTGGGACACAGGTGTTTATTGACATGGACTGCATAGGAATCAAAAGGACCATGTGACTACCCAAAATGTTGATTTTCTTTGAGGCTGCATTAATGGAAGTATAGTCCTTGTAACATAGGAGATGATAGTCCTATTCTGCTCTGGGGAGATTAGAGATGGGACCCATTCTGGGATTACCCTTTTAAGAGAAATTGTGTACTTTATCTCACTTAGATCTTTTAGCTAGGCATGGTGTCACATGCCTATAATTCCAACACTTGGGAGGCTGAATCAGGAGGATTCCCATGAATTTAAGGCTAGCCTAAACTACATACCAAGACCCTGTCTCCAAAAAAAAAACTCCAAAAACAAAAAAACAAAAACTCCTTGAGGGTCTGGGGATATAGCTCAGTGGAATAAGGTCCTGAGTTTGATCCCTGGTACTGCCCCCCCAAAAAAAAAAGAAAAAAGAGAAAAAAGAAAAACTCCTGAAAACCAAAAAAAAAAAAAGCAAAACAAAAAACAACCTAGATCTTTTTAATAGGCCCTTAGGTGTGCTGGGAAAATACAGAGTGAGAATGAGAGTGAGAATTGGGTTTGAATCTTGGCTTAGCCCCTTACAGCTATGTGTGACCTTGGGCAAGATATATGGCCTTGGTAAAAAGGTATTGGAGGTATTGTCAGTCTTTCCCTACAGGGCTTTGGTGGGGTAGTGAGTGAGGAAGTCTTTGTCAAGGACAGAGGGTACAAACATTGGTTATTAAAAGGTCCAATTCTGGCCACTGGCTGTGGCTGTAGATTTGGGCAGTCTTCTGAGATGTGTTGTGATAAAGTGTACTCCTGGCTTTCACAGTCATAAATGGGGGGTGAAGACTGGGGTGCCCTGCCCTTGAGGCTGGTGTACTGTAGAGGGGCAGGGAGACCTGGCAGGCATGAGGAGCGGTGAGTAGGATGCAGGAAGCCTAGGGGAGACACTTGAGTTGGCCCCAAAACGTTATCATGCTGCGAGGGACACGAAGGTCACAGGAGGAGCAAAGGCCTGAGGAGGGTGAGTACATGAGGGGAGAAATGCCATGTGGGAGGGAAGGAAATACTTGAGGAGGATGTGGGGTCTCATTGAGGGATGTTGTCCTCCAGCTGGGAAACCTGCTGGCCTGGAGTCGCCATCCCTCTGGTGATTGAAAGAGATCAGGCTTTCTGCAGTTTACTAGTGAAACTTGGGTCATAAAGAGGCGGATCAAGAATTTCCTGGCAGGTGTTTTACCCTCCCTGCATTTCTCAGATGATGGTGAGGCAGAGAGATGGGAAGGTGGCCTCCCAGCAGGGATAAAGCAAGCAGAAATTAGACGTAGTGCCCACACCTCAACCAGGACTGGTTTTGCTGTGCCTCGTGCCCGTAAAGGAGTTGCAGCCCAGATTTGGTCTACCCAGAACTCACTTTTCCTGGCTTTGCCTTCTACCAGGCTGCTCAGGTTTAAGGAGGAGGAGGAGGAGGCAGAGGAGGAAGAGGAGGAGGGAGCAGAACTTGTGTTTACTGAAAGGGCTGGTTGGGCAAGTCTCCTTGCAAGGCCAGAGTTCAGACCAAGGTCTGCTCAGTTGGCTCCTGGTAGGTAGAGGTGGGTGGAATCCGGCCTTGGCTGGCCACCAGCTTGGGGCGGCTATTGGCTGGGGGATGAACACTGGTGGTGACTGGGGTTTTTCCAAGACATGGCCCTTGAGAACAGTGGGCTGAACAGATTATGGCTCATAAATTCTTTCTCAGGGGATTAGGGCCATGGGAGATTAGGGAATAGATGGGAGGCTGCAGGAGGCCTGTAAATTTTACATCTGTGGCAATTAAGTTGATGGATTGTAAAGCAGCTCACTCCTTCCTCCCCCTACTCCCTGGGCTAGGAAGCAGCACTGGCTGGAGAATGTGCCTGAGAATGCCCTCCTTGGTGTCCTGCATAACTTAATTGAGCACCTTGTTAAAACCTGGCCAGAGCAGGGGCTGGGCTTGTCCTTTTCCGGTTTCCCCTCCTGGTACAAGGAGGAGCATAGTAGGTGCTTTGTGAAACACTAATCTGATTGGCACCTTTCCAGGAAACTGATATCAGGAGGATGGGTGGGGCTTCTGGTAACAATTACTCTGGTTTATAGAGGTAGCTGAGCCCCATGGGTGGAGTCACCTGCTGAGGTTACTGTGGTTGTTGGTGACAGCTGGGACTCTAGCCAGGTATTTCCACTACTGAGCTATGGGATCTTTGCACTTCTGGTGTGCTCAAAGTGCAAGTGAAATTGTGAATGATTTTTCTGGTTTGTTTCCTTTGACTTCCTCCTTGCCCCCAGCCAGTCATGTGGGTACCTGATTTGGTGATTGATTATGCCCAAGGTATGGCACAGCTCTGCTAGCATCTTTTGGCAAGTTTGCTGCATCCCACAGGGGCTGTGGTTGGGCTGCCCTGTTCCCACTCACAAACATTTTTGGGCTTATTGGGCACTTCCCTTCCCAGTGAAGTCTGATACTTGTGCTTAGTAATGGGTTCTTGTGATTGGGAGAGGGTGCCTTTCTCTGCTCCTCCCCTGGATGCCCTGCCCTCTCCATCTTGCCTCTAGGTTGGTGCAGCTGGTCTTGACTAGTGTCATGCTTTCCCATGAGGACCAAAGGCCTCACCTTAATGTGCCTCCTGGTCAGGGACCTTCAGGTATGTCTCACTCAGGGCTTCTCTTTATGTACTCTGTGTCCAGTGGGGGTACTGTCTTGCTTCTGTGTCTTTGCTCTTTTTTTTCTGAGACAGGGTTTCACTCTAGTTCAGGCTGGTCTTGAACTCAAGGCAGTTTCCCACTTTAGCCTCCCAAGTGCTGGGATTGTAGACACGTGCCACTATACCTGGCTTGTATCTTTGCTCTTAAAGTTTCCATGACTAGGGATGTCCTCTTTCCATGCAGAGAATGCCCATACTTCTCAGACATGACATCTGGAAGGTAGCCTTCCAGCCACTAACCACCAAACTTTGGGACATCCCTTTGTTAGTGCTTTGGTTTATTTATTCAGCAATTGTGCATCAAGAAGCCTTTCTGTGCCTGACAGTACTGCAAGTGCACTGGGGGGTCCACAGGGAATGAATGAAGTGTCTGCTTGTGGATCATGTAGGCCGCTATCCTTACCTCATCATGTCACTGCAGTTTGTACCAATACCTCTCAGTCTCTCTGGCATTAGCCTGTGAATTTGCCTCATGTTGTTTTTTCATACATGTCTTTATACCCAGTGCTCAGCAGAGTCTGGCATAGGAAACATAAAAATTGATGTTGAATGAATGAATGAACGAACACATAGGTGAGTTTATTCCTTTCTCTCTCCTGTCCTGCTCTTGGGTGTGGCTACCTGGCTGTTTGTGTTTGACCTTCCTTGTCCTCCCCCCAGCCCTTCCCCTGCGCTCCTGGCACCAACTGTGCTGCTCACATGACTTCCTGCTTCATATTACACCTTTTTGTGTTCACGTCTTCTCCTGTTCTCTCACCTCGTGGTAAATTTCTTCAACGCAGTGTCCATTTTTGGTTCAGTTTTGCATACTTGCCCATCCTCACAGTCAATAAAGTAGAATTATATATGAAGCTATGTGTAAAGAATTGAAAATATAAGAACAGACCAGGTATCCAGAAGTGAGTTGGTTTATTCATAAACGTCTGCAGGGCTCATATGTGCCAGCGCTGGGCCTGGTGCTGGGCATTCAGAGGCAGAGGCATCTGCCTTGAGGAGCATGAGGAAGAGCATGTGGACAGGATGAGGAGGATCCCAGCCCCTTGGCAGCCAAGACACTTGAATTGTAGGACAATGCCCAGATCTTTCCTTTTGGTCAAACAAGATGCCTCTGTATAATTAAGAAGGGGCTTCAGATGGATCTACATTTTAATCCCATTTCTGCCCCTTGCCAGCTGTGTGACTAAACTTTTCTGAGCTTCAGTCTCCATCTGTAGTCAGGCGCTAGTAAGAACATACACCTTAGAGGATCATTCATTCATTCGTTGACTATTTTGAGTTGCTGATGCTGGGATGGCATCATGAACATGATGGAAAAGGTCTGTGCTATCATGGAGTTTAAATTTCAGTGAGAAGATTGCAAACAAAATGGTTAAAATATATAGCATCAGTGGTGTATATATACATATATATACACAGACACACACATATACATGCACACACACAGTGCTATGGAGAAAAATCAGGAAAAGGGGACAGGAAGGCTTCATGTGGGAATAGAGTCATCACAAGAGGCTTCTCTGTGGAGATGACAGCTGAGTATGTATCTGAAGCTGTGTAAACATCTAAGATGGGAGCAGGGTAGTCCAAGAAGAGGGAACCGCAGATGTAGAAGCCCTGAGGCTGGGGTTTACTTGAGTTTTTGAGGGATCACCAAGGAGGTTAGGGTGGATGGAGCTAAGGCTTAGGGGTCATAGAGGTCTGTGTGTGTATTGAGGGAGGGGTACAAGCCTTTGGCTTTGGCTTTCACCCTAAGCAGGTAGGAATCAATCCCAGAGCTTTGAACAGAAGTATGTCATGTGATTTAGAAGAGGGATATTTCTGTTGTTATACATAGAATAAATAGACTGACCAGTGATAATGTACGTAGCCTGCTTAGCATGGTGCCTGGCATAAAATAACCCTTTATTAATGGTTGTCTTGTTCTTCATGATAGTATTATCAAACCTTGACCTTTGTGCCTGTTAGGGCTGGCCTCACTCTTATCCCATTTACTTTTCGTCTTCCAGAAACTATAGCATCCTGGATGCTTTCTCCTTAAGGAGAGCCCTGGGCTTGGCTTTAGGAATGAGGAGGAGGAGGAAGAGGTGGCCAACTTTCAGTCTTCTGTTGACTAGTCATAGTGGTGGTGCAGGAGACAAGCCTTATCTTGCACAAACCTGGAGATCAGAAACAGCCTGTAAATCACATGACCACCCTGTGTAATGCCAAGTTAGCTGCCCAGTGGAATTTCTCTCTTGACCATCTTTGTTCCTTCCTTGCCCTGGTTGTCTAGGATCCCTAGGAGGGGCTTGGGCTGGACCCTCAGTGCTATTCTTTTCCATCAGGGACTTGACTATGAGCTGCCCTCCCCCCTACTTCCATCCCCGTTTATCTGTGCCCTTTATGGAAAAGTTTTTGGGCCTCTGATGTGGTCTGTGATGTTGCGTGTCCTCTTGCCAGATACAGAGATACCTTTGTGCTTTGGATAACAGAAAGAACTTACTACTTGCTGAGGTAGTGATTGTTACATTCTCATTGAAAGGTATTTTAATTTTTGGCTGAGTTGAGATTTCTGCTCTGACCTCTCCCATTCTATTTTATAGAGAGCCCTTCCCTGTCCTTGTTGAGGCCCAGGAAATTTATATTTGTGATCCCATGGAAAAGTTATTGGAATTCTACTGAGTGAATTCTGATCTACCACTTCCAGTGTAACCCATGGTAAGAGTAAAGACACTAAGGCATGTTTGTAGTTATGGGGAGCCAAGGGGCCAGGCCCTAAGCTAGCTATGGTGATGGCTAACTAGAACAAAGGCCTGTCTCAGTGCCAAACCTGGATTTTATTAATTCCTGAATAAGGGAGTGGCTTGAGGAAGAATGACTGTGAGAATGTCAGAAAGTAGGTGAGTGCTGTGAGCTGGGCTAGGTAGGAGGCTTAAAATCACCTCTGCAGTGGAGCACAGCTCTCCATCCTGCCCAGGCTCACACATTTTATTTGGGAGCTATGGGGGTGGGGAAACACTGCCCTGTCACCTTACTTCAAAAACTACACATCAGTACCTCAGCTGGACTGATTCGCATTGCTTAAAGCCATTTGAAGGGAACACTCTTTGCCAGCTCTGCAAAAGTCAGTATATGGAAATAGGGCCAGGTTCAACCAAAATGTAAACAATTACTACTCCTTCAAGGAAAGTCACCCAGGTGCTCCTCCACACAGGTCAGGCTGACCTTGAGCTTACTGTGTAGCAGATGTTGGTCTTGAACTCACAGTGATCCTCCAGCAATCCTCCAGCCTCAGCCTCCTGAGTGCTGGGATTACAGGTGTGCTCCACCATGCCCAGTTTAGTTTTTCTGAGACAGGATCTTGCTGTGTAGCTCAGGCTGACCTTGAATTCGTGGTGATCCTCTTGCCTTGGCCTCTTAAGTATCGGCCACCTCCTTTAGGGAATGGTTTCCTGATGTTTGAAGAGGCTGTGTTCACTTCTTGCTCTGTTACTCAGTGATCACCTGGGTGGGAGCTCTGGGAAAGCTTTGCATAGCGTAAGTGGGATCAGGAAGGGAAGAAAGGCTTTTGAGTTGGAAGGTATTATAGCCTTTGCATTTAGCTATATACCTAGCCCCATTATATATATATTAAATGTTATATACATTCCAGTAGTTATAGATAGTAGAGTATCACTTCAGCAGTTGAGCTCCTGTGTGTGTGTGTGTGTGTGTGTGTGTGTGTGTGTGTAGGGGATGATGAAGGAAGTAAAGCCTGAGAAGTAAGAGAGGTAGACCAAAGCAAGAGCATGAGGAGCCCCTGCCCAGGAACATGGAGCTGAGGTTATAGGGCTACCTAGTAGACAGGGTTTCCCCTCCCCTCCCCTCCCCTCCCTTCCCTTCTCTCTCTTCTTTCTTCTTTATTTTTTAAATTTTGAGATAGGGTCTCCCTGTGTAGTTCAGGCTGGCCTTGCATTCATTACGTAGCCCAGGCTGCTGCTTGCCTCAAGCTCCTGAATACTGGGATTACAGATTTGTAATGCCGCTGTGGTGCCCAGTGGAGAATGGGTTTTAAAAACAAGTTCGTTTGGGGCTCTGGAACTGTGGATTTCACATTCACCTAGAGCTGAAGACAGGCTTTCCAAACACCATTGACTTTCCTTCCTGTTGTGGTCTGGGGTTACTGATTAAACCTGTCCTTGGGATCTGTGCAGGGCAGAACTAGGATAAGTCAGTTCCTTCAGTGTGGCCATTCTGGACATTGTGTCTGGGCTGAGCATTGAGTGAGCTGGGCTCTAGGGCCCTGCCTCTGGAGTACCCCTTCTCCATGTGGTGGTCACTGGAGTGCTTTTTGAAGCTGGCTAGCTGGCTTTGATATGCCTCAGTCCCATAGTTGGCTGGACACCCAGGCCTCTCTCTGCCTTGCAGGGTTTCTGATTTATTCAGTCTGCATTAACAGGACCCTGGACTCAAGCCCTTGGCCAAACATTCCAAATTCTTTGGTCATAAAGATTTTCTAAAGGGGCTTGGGGCTCTTCCAGGGCCTTAACAGTTCCTGTTTATGCCCCACACAGCTATGTATTTGTATCTGATTTTTAATATTCCTCAGAGTGCTTTCCCACATCCTGGGGGAGGCCTGTCACTGTGGGTCTGGCCCATCTTTGGGACTCTTTTGGCAGACCTGCCTCGAAAAGCTGGCATGTGGAGTACCCTCCTACAGCTATCTGTCCTTCCCCAGTATCTGCATGCTGAAGGGGCTGAGGGTGGAGTGGGGCTTTTTGTTTTGTTTTTAAATAAGGGCAACGTGGGTAAACAGAGTGGCATTTCTGGTGCCATCGGGGAGGGCCAGAACCCCACATTCCCGCTCCATGACGACAGGCTCTTTGGTTGCCGCTCGCTGGGCCGTGGGCAATGGCAGTTTAGACAAGACAATGTGGCTCTGTTGAAATGCTCCGCCAGGCTCTGGTAGAAGGCATGTTAATTGAACATTTTCTGCTCTGAGATCTGCAGGGATCTGGTGGCCTACTCCTGTTCTTTCCCTTTCTCTTTGTAGTATCAGAGCCAAGTTATTGCAGCTCCTTTTTCCCCTCTCCCTACTGTTGCAGCTTTGTGTTTGGCTGAGCTGGCTGAGTGGCAATGCTGAGCAAAAGGCTGGAGGTGGGTGCTAGAGGGGCAAGATGACATCTTTGTATCCCAGTCTGCAGAAGGGGCAGCAGTTGTTGCAGGAAGCTCTCCCCATGGGGACCCAGAATGTCTGGTGTCAGGAACATTGACTGAAGTCAGACTTACTGGGTTGGGATCATGGTGGTGACATTTCCGTGAACCCCATGCCTCAGTTTCCTTAGCTGCAAACTTGTTTTTGTTTCATTTTTTGAGACAGGGTCTTGCTCTGTAGTCCAGGCTGACCTTGAACTCACTATGTTGCCCAGGTTGTCCTTGAACTCATGGCAGTCCTCCAGGCTCGGCCTCCAGAGTGCTGGAATTACAGGCATGCACCACCATGCCTGGCTGTAAATTTGGGATAATAGTATATAACTCAAACGATTGTGGTGAGAATTAAATGAATTTAACATATATAAAGTGCTAAGGATAGTATGTGGCATATAGTAAATATGGCAATTGCATTTATCGTTTTTTTTGGGGGGGTCTTTTTGAGACAGGGTTTCACCATGCAATTCAGGCAGGCTTTGAACTCGGCTATAGCTCAGGCTGGCCTTGAACTTGCGGTGATCCTCCTACCTCATCCTCCAGAGTGCTGAGATTACAGGTGTGTGCCACCACACCCGGCCTTGCACTTATCATTATGTCATGTCATTTTAATATCATGTGCTGATCTTTACCAATATTGTATTTACTCTGCAGGAGCCTAATCTGAGGTCGAAAGAGGAAAAGAGCAACATTTCTTTCTGAAATGCAGAGTTGATATAGTCACTCTCTGCCTTAGAAAGCCTTAGGGATTTCCTACTGACCACTCTGCATTAGGAGAAAAGAACTTATATTTATTGAAACTCTTCTGTGTGCCAGGTACAGACACTTTGTGCAACTCTGCTCATTTACGTTAAGTCCAAAGTCAAGAATGAAGTGTGAGGGCCAGGGATGTTGCATAGGGGCACAGCACCTGTCTGGCAAGTGCTAGGCCCTGGGTTTGAATCTTGGTACAAAAAAAAAAAATGAAGCATGACACCCTTTGCCAATTGGCCCTATTTTGCTTATCTGTTCTCTCCTGTCTCTGCAAACTAAAACCAAACAAAAATCTGGGTGTCTTAGAGAAAGTTTACCCTTAAACTTCTCATCAGCTTTATCCTAGATGCCTTTGTGCATGCTCTGTCTTTTGCCAGAGTTACCTTGTGGGAGGTGGCTGTGGGTCCTCAGAAACTGTGTTGGGGGAATTCCCTAACTGCCATTTCTCAGTGGAACCGGTCCATTTAGGAGACTCTCTGTGGAGCTGGATCTCATTTGTGTCGTGGCTTTACTGTACACTGGGTGGCCCTGAGTGGGCCTTAATGCTAGCACCTAACCCACAGGCTCAGTGAGTTGTTTATCTGTGTAGAGCATTGCAAAAAGTGGCCTACTGTGAGTGCTGCACAATGTGAACTGCTCTTGCTTTTGCAATTCTCTCCAAAGGCGTGAGGCAGCATTTTCTGTTTGGAGTAGCTCTAGGCTCAACCCTGAACTGAGTTTCTTGGGATAAGAGGGCCAGAATCCAAGAGGGTCACCAGCTAAGGGTGGTCTAAACAGGGTCCTCTGCTTTGCCTGGCATTTTCTATGGTCGTTGATTACTGCTGTGAGTCACAGCCATTTCTACCTCCTTCCAGTCTTTTCTCATGAAAGGATTCCTTACTTCTTAGCCACTGAATGCTGTCTGTAGTGTGGCCACTCCTTGTGGGGAACTTGGATGACAGACAGAGAAGTTTCATAAGACTCAGAGACCTGGAATATATACACAAACCACCTTGCTTCCTAAGAGTTTGCCTATCAGTGCATGTGCAACTAGGGATCCAAATGACAAATACTTATAGTCCAAAGAGTTTTGTTCTTACCTGAGATCAGCTGAGAAAACCAATCACTGCTCAAAAAGACAAATGTGTTGTTTTCTTCATCTTGCTGATTTTGTAGGACCAAATTTTCACAGATTGAATATTTTGCAAGTAGCTCTCAGTGACAACAATGAAAATGGTGAAAAGCCTTCAAAAAGTAAGGGGGGAATGGGAGTTTTTCATTTCAGGGAGTTGAGGTGGTATCTATGATTTACGCCCCCATAGTTCTGATTATTGGGGTTAATAGAAGAGCCAGGATCTCCCTTGTTTCTTGAAGTGACTTTAAGCAAGTTGGGCCTCAGATTCTGTAGAGTGGAAATAACCTCCTTTTGTCCACTGTTGTGGTTTGATACATTGTGTCAACTTGGGGAGTCTAGAGGTTTAGCTGAGCGACTCAGGAGGAAGCCAGGGTGCTTACTTTGTATACATCCTGAGCCTGTGGAAGAGGAGGGCATGGAGATTGTGTGAGAGCTACCTGCCCCCCTGGGTGGGGGTAGGCTGTTTACAATGTAAGGGAAGGAAAGAGGCTGCTTGCAGCCTTTCCTCCCTTTTGCTGGTTGTTTTTGCTGTGTGCTGCCGCCATGAACAGTTTGCCCTCTGCCATGTGCCACTCTGCCTCTGAACCAGCCAAGTATGGACTGAAACCTCCACAAACTGTAAGCTAAATAAACCTTTCCTTTCTTCATTTTGAGCGTTGGGTATTTTGTCTCAGCAACGAGGAAAAAGGAACCAAGACATCCACCTAGAGCTAAAGATCCTGTATTCTTGTGTGTTCTCATTCACTCATTTGGCCTTTGCTAGACCTACTGTGTCTCATACCTAGGCACCTAAGGATGAATATGGTCTCTTCCTTTCTGGAGCGTAGAGATGGCAGTTGGAATGGTGGCAGTGAGAGGATGGACATGAACTTGACAGCCTAGCAAGTATTTTCCTAGAGGTACATAGAAAGTGCTTTTTGATACTTTACTCTGGGAGGTCAGAGTGGCTTCCTGGAAGAGGTGATTGTCTGGTGGGGGATGGATGAGAAAGGAAAGGGCTCGAGGCTGCATCCTTGGCGTCACGCAGCTCTGCTGAGGTGTGAAAGCAGGCTTGTGGGGCTTGTGGAGGACGGGCTGCCCTGGTGGCCAGTTTGGGGGTGGGCTAAGGGTTGGGCTTTTACTCTGTAGGTGTTGGAATGACTCGACACTGGAGTACAGAATGAAGTTGGTACTTTACAGATCTGCTAGGGTAACTGGTGGGAAGGACTTACTAGAGGACCTCATGATGATCTAAATGAGAGGTGATGTGGGTATGAAGGAAGAAGGGAGGCATATTTGTGTGTTTGTATGTGTGTGTATGTGTGTGTGTGTATGTTTTGATAAAGAGTAAAACTCTATCCAATTTCTTGGATAGTCAAATGTACCCAGCAGTTCCCTTACTGTAACCTCATCCTTCCAGGATAGTAAGTAGACAGATTGCCAAGGTACATATGTTCACTGCAGCCATGTTTATAAAACTGAGAAATTGCAAACAACCTACCTATCAGGAATTGGTTAAGTAATTTATGGAATCGTGCAACCATTAAATGTTGCTTTGGATGTCTTTCTGAACACAGCGAGATGTGTACATATATCAAATGAAAGAATGGAATACTGTATGCAGCATAGCCTGCTGCCGCTTAGCCTCTGTTCTCTGAATCTGAAGCCTGTCAGAGTTGAGCTTGCTCAAGCCTGCTACGCGTCTTTTCCCTGTGTATGGTTTTGTGCCTCAAGTTATGTGATAACTGTTTTGTGTCTGGAATCCATGAACAAGGATGATGCTTCCTTCTGTCTTGTTTCACTTAAGCAGCAGGAGTAGGTGGTGGCTAATTACTACAGTATGTAATTGTGGGATGTGAACAAAGGCCTTGTTATCAGTATTAGGTGATATTAAGCTGTAGGCTGATTTCCTCTCCCTCTTAGAAACAGAAACAGTGTGTCTTGAGCATAAAGAGGCTTTTAAACTATGGTAGAGTTAACAAAGACCTTTTCCAGAGACCTCCTTGCTTGTGGGGAGCAGAGTAAATTCAGGCTTTGTTTCTGCTGCCTTTGGGAGCCAAACGGAGGTGAGAGGGATGAGGTGTGTCTGTTGTCCAACCGGTTTTCCATTTTTGCACACAATATCCAAGCCTGTGGGATTTTATTGGGGTGGGAAGGGGGTGATATTTTGCTATATGTTTTCTAGGTCCTTGGCAGCTTTCCTTATTTCATCTTCACTGCAGACTTGAAATGAAGGGAAAACTAGTTCATTTTACAGACAGGCACACCAAAGTTCTGAATAACTCATTTACATTAGTCCGCTAGGAATTGCTAGAGCTGGGATTTGCTCACTGGTCTCTCTGCCCTGAAGCCCGTGTGGTTTGCTCTAGCTGCCAGTCTCTGTAGAGCAAGGGGTGGCCTGTAGTCCAGGCAGGTGGGCACTGTTGTCTGTAAGGCTTTGGCTTTGGGATGGTGGGCAGAGGGTGGGATTTCACCAGGCAGGTATTTATTTCACAATTGCTTTGCAGTGCAATCGGATGCTGGACCTGGAGGGGATATGGAGAAGAGGCCGGGGTGGTATTGTTCTTATCTATTCAGCTATCCGGCTGAGGTCGTGTTTTCCTGCCTGAGGAGATACTAAAGGGGCTGGCGAGACAAATACCAGAGAAACTAGTCAGGGAGGTCAGAAAAGGAGTGCCCAGAGGGACCCACGTGTGCACAGCTTGGTGGAAGAGGGGAGGACGCGACAGGCGTGTGGAGCTGGGGTCTGAGCTGCCCTGGTGGGTGGGTGGGTTCTGAGGTAGAGAGGCTTCGGACACTGAGTGGAAGAGTTTCTGATTCTTGAGGTGGTGGGAGCTGCTGCAAGCCTTTGAAAAGAGTGGATATGGTGGAGAAGTTTTTGGGTAAGTTATCTGGCAGTGGTTTGGGATGTGGAATCGTGGCAGAATGGGAGTTGCTTCAGGTGGACTGAGGGTCTCAGGTCTTGACTTAGATGATGTGATGGCCCTGACAGTAGAAAGGAATAAATTGCCAGATGTGCTGTGTGTCCTGGGGTGAGAGTGGCAACCGCTGGGTGAGCAGCAAAAGGAGCAGTTGGCGTGCTGCATGCATGTGTTTGTACATTCATTCAGCAGTTACTTATCCGGTGTCTGTGGCACTTTAGTTAGGGGAAGGATGGTGAGCAAAACAGCTCATCCTGTGCAGGCTTTGAAAGTAAATGTTATGTGAGAGAAAAAGTGTGAATTGCTCTGAAGTTTGTTCCATCAGCGAGAAAGCACTGTTTCATCCATGAGATGTGATCTTTCGGAAGAAGCTCTGGGGAGAGCTTGCTTAGAAGGGTGAGGATTTTAGATACCTAGTTTAGCCCCCTTCATTTACGGGAGTGAAACAAGCCTCCCAAAGTTGGGGGGATTCCTCCAAGTCATACACTGCATTCCTGGCAGTCTCTACTTCCTGGCACTCTGTCCCACACCTCACTGCCTTTGCTCTGTACTGGATTTGGTTGCTGCCATTGCAGGGAAAACGGATAGAAGAGAGGAAGAGGGTAGAGTGGAGGGTTGGAAATGGAACAAGGACAGCATTTCAAACTTGGCATTGGGGTGGGGATAGAGCTCAGTGGAATAAGCTCCTGCCTGGCAGGCACAAGGTCCTGAGTTCAATCTCTGGTACCACAAAAAAAAAATTAAGGAACTTTCAAACTTGGTGGGCAGAGAGGAGTATCATAAGAGACACCAAATCAAGGGTTGCAAGAAGCTTTGGCTGGCCTCTGGTCTTCACCAATTTCCCAAGATCATTGGCTTCTTCCCAGGGTTTATTTCTGAAGGCCCACATGGTAGGACCCAAGCTGTCACTCACTTTAGAAGGTCAGATGCCCTAAGACATTTAAGAGGCTTTCCTTTGAGTTTTGGGCCTCTGATTAAAACACCTAGGGTATGGCTGTGGGCTTAGGGTTATCCATGAGCCAGGGTGGGGCCACTTGGAGTATGGGGGCAGTGAGTACAGTCACTTCCTGAGATGGGGACTACCCATCCTCTAAGCAGCTGTTGCTAAGCTTGTAAATGAAAGGGGTCCTAGAGTGGAGACCCCATATAATACTTTGCTAGCTAGAAGGAGGACATGAATGTGTCTGGAAACTTTAAAGGTGGCAAAATTGGAGCTCTATTACAAGCATTTTTAAAATTTGCTTTTTTTTAGTTTGTTTTGTTTTTGGAGACAGGGTCTTCTTATGTTGTTCTGGCTGGCCTTGAACTCAGTATGTAGCCCAGGCTGGCCTCGAACTTATGGCAATTTTCTTGACTCAGCCTCGCAAATTCTGGGATTACAGACGTGTCACTATGTCTAGCTTAAAAAATTACATTTTGTGTTATAAAATTATTCATGTTCTGTATTGTAAATTTAGACAATTGAGATAAGCAACAAGAAAAAAGAAATCTCTTGTAATCCTATCACCCAAAGATAATCAGTGTTAATCTTTTTTGTGTATCTATGCAAATATGTACTCATGTTAACAAAGGTTCAGTAATATGGTATATACTTTTTTACTTAACCAGAAGAAGAAGGATTCTATGTCATTAATATTTATAGTCAATTTTTTTTGAGGTAGGGTAGTGCTATGTAGTACAGGCTGTCTTTGAACTCATGGGGATCCTCCTGCCTCAGCCTCCCAAGTGCTGGGATTATGGGTGCTTTATATTATCAATTTTAACGTCGAGACTTCCGGGAAGATGGCGACCGGGTAGGCAGCAGAGAGAGAACCTCCCAGAGGATTACCACCCAAACAGTGATTTGTTTATTTATTTATTTATTTTTTTGGGCGGTACTGGGGATCGAACTCCAAACAGTGAAATACAAGCAATATGAAGACAGAAATGAGGACTTCCGGGAAGAAGACGACCAGCCGAGAGAGCGAGTACAGAGGGAAGAATGGCTTCAGCTCCTGAACCCAACAGAGAACGCGCTACTGGGACAAACTGCGCCAAACCGGGCAGCGCTCCGGGATCCCGCTCAGAACCCCACCCCCGCAGCCAGCGCTGCGCGAACTGGAGCAACAGCGACCGGCCGGCGGGATTTCTGAGTCGGGGAAAATCTCCATCCAGGGAAAAACATCTGAATGGCACTCCTGTCTGCACGATCACAGGGTGAGTTAAGTGCGTGCTCTAATCGGTTTTACCTGAATCGGGAAGAAGCTCAGCCCAGCGAGAGACATCAAAGCAGCTTCAAGGACTGCGGGATCTCCCGGGTGGGAAGACCTACTTAGGCGCCCCAACGGGTTTTGTGAGGGGGGAAGGAGCTCCACCCAGGGAGGAACACCTGAGTGGCCTATCTGCAAGAATCCTGGGGGTGAGCTGTTTATTCGCCCCGGCCAGGTCTTGGGGTAGGGAGTAGAAGCGGAAATCTCAGCAGACAGCTTAAGGGACATTCTCCCAAAGAGAAGTAACCATTGGAGCAGCCTCTGCAGCAGACCTTTGCCTGCTGAACTGTCTGTGGAATTTATAGCTCCACAGTTTGAATCTGATACCCAAAAATGGGAAAACAGAG
>PVLD010015292.1:34772-49226 GCA_004027595.1 Dinomys branickii | reverse complement strand
TATAAATTTCCCTCTGAGGACTGCTTTCATTGCATCCCACAGATTCCGATAGGTTGTACTTGTATTTTCATTTATTTGTAGGTAATTTTTAATTTCTTCTTTAACTTCTTGTGTGACCCATTGGTTATTCAGTAGGTTGTTGTCTAATTTCCACGTGTTTATGTGGTTTTTGGAGTTCTCTTTGTCATTAATTTCCAATCTTATTGCATTGTGGTCCGATAATATGCATGGTATAATTTGAATTCTTTTGCATTTAGGTAGATATGCTCTATGGGCTAAAATGTGGTCAATTTTGGAGAAAGACCCATGTGCAGCTGTATTCTCCTTTATTCTTTGCAAGTCATTCTTTCCTCTCCTTACCACAAACATTTTCTCCTTATTGATTACTGAGTCTCATTCAACTGTGTTTTATCAGTTGCTTCTGCTCATAAAATCACAATGCAAAGCCTCCTTATTTCTCAAACATTTGTCTCGTGGATCATTCTTTTTTTCTTAATCTTCCATATAATTTGCTTTCTAATTGTCTATTAAAATTTACGTATACATCTTACTTATGCACCCTATGGTCTTTTTTATACAGTGTCTCTACTGTAATAATATTTTCTTTTTCCTCCATCCTAGAGCAAATATTATTCTGCCTTAACTACTTTTCTCTCAGTGCTGAGACAACATACCTGATTCCCAAAATTAAGGAAGGAAAGGTTCATTTAGCTCACAGTGTGTGGAGGTTTCTGAAAGTCCATGCTTAGTGGGCTGCAAGGCCAGGTGGTATGGCTAAGGGTCAAATGTTCAACGTGACAAAAGACAGAAAAAGCAACAACAGCAAGAACAGGGGAATAAGCCTCTTTTCCTCCCACGTATTGTAAGCAGGCTACACACACTAGGGTGGGTGTAGCTCTCACACCATCTGGCACAGGCTTAGGATGTTTACCAGCATGGTCTCCCAGAGATCATGGTGTCCTGATCTCCTGCTAAGTCACTTAGTTAAACTTCTAAACTTCTCAAATTGACACAATGAATCAACTGTTACAACATCCTGATGCATAAACAGCCACCCTAGGGCATGTCCTCTATGCCCTGGCATGTAGAACTGCTGAATTACTTGCTTATGCTTCTAAACTCCTCAAGTAGACACCGTGTGTCAACCACTCCCTATCCCTGCAGAGAATTTCCTGAGTTCAATCATAACTGCTCTGGTAGCTCTGCCTCACAGCGTCACTTTTTCTACTGTCTGTTCAGCTTGCTCTCTCTTTGCACCCTGGCTCAACAGTCTTTCAAACCCACTGGCAAAGCGAGTCCTACTTTAACTGTTCATTCTCTACTGTACTTTTCTTTTCCTCAATGAAGAATTGTTCATCTCACCTCCTTCTATGTAATGGCTTGGGAGACTAAAGACAACAAAATGAAAGGAACAGTAAAATATACATTTGGGGCTCCGTTTAGCTCTCCAGGTTAGCTACCACAATACATAACTGCCATCAAAGTACTTGAGAGGGTAAGGAAGGTGGATTTTCATCACAGTGTGGGACCATGGCTGTATATAGGATAAAAAAGATTACTTGTAGATGAGGTTTAGTTCAGTCACCAAGAAGATTCAGAAGAACTGATTCCAAAGTCTCAGAAAAACATCAGTAAACCAAAACCTCTGTGGTTATGTATTTGTAACTCATGGACATGAGAACAAAGATGTAGCAGAAAAGCCTTTGTAAACTATGGTATAGGAACTTCTATCGGGGGAAAGGGCTAGAATTCTAGAATGCTTGCTATGTGAAACATGTTGACATAGTTTAATCTTATTGGGGCAAAGAGAACATAATGACCAAAGCAAACATCTCTGAGAACAAACTGCTTTTAATTTTGTTGTGATGTCCTGGAGAATCTGCTCTAGGATCTAACCAGTAATTCTGAGAGAATAGGAGCTGTTGTTCCAAGTTCCCTTCCTTATCATGTTCAAATTTAATCACTCCTTTGGCTGGGCATCCCCACAATTCCTGCTTCTTTGTTTTACAATCTATATTGGGCAAAGGGGAGAGAGAACATAGTACTGATGTTGGGCTTGATGCAGATAGGTCACCATGGTTTGTGCACAAAGCTCCATTAAAACAGCAAGCAGAGTGTTCTTCAGACACAAGAAAGAGCAGAAAAAGGATTATTCCAATAGCTATAGGAATCAAAAGGCAAAAGTTGAGACCAGAGAACCAGTGTTTAACACTAAGCCTGTGGGAAGTATTATTGAGATGATCCAAGGTAATATTATGAGCCTCCATTTGAAATTTATGAATTTGGGCTAAGTTGGGCCTGGGGATTAGTAATACCTCTACCCAAATTTGTAGCAAAGGCACAGTGGAGGAGACACTGAACCTCTTCCCAAGATTCAGAATGAAGACAAGGAGTAAGAGCAACACTAATGCAGTCATACTAAGTGGCACAGCTAAGCCGACCAGCTGCCTTGAGGACCTGGTGCTCACTGAGCAAGCTGCCAGCTGTGTCAAGGGTGCCACATCTTTGTGGGATTTAATTATCAATATTATTTTGGGTCAGCAATATTATATTGCTCAGGTAACATTTTGGGAATAAGATTTCCTGGTTTGAGGGTATGAGTTGAATAAGTTAAAGCAAACACTGCAGTCACTACTGCAGTGGTCAATGCAGTAGTCACAATAATAATTGCAAGCAGAATGTCCAGAAAACACATTTACAGAATTTTGTTGATACACTTTTGATATGCCTAAAGGTCACACTGCTCTTAGGGAACTTCTACCTGCACAGAATAGATCTTGGCTCTTTGGTTCCCAGTTCTCATCACTCCACATTTTTGTCTGATATTGTTGAACTGCTGAATTAATCTGCTGAAGAATGCCGTTTCATGCCCATTCTGGAGAGATACTGGGGGGGGGAGCCATGCTCTGGCTAATCTCCTGAGTATCTAATGTGTGTAATATTTGGTGATAAATATAATTATTTATACCACAAGAAGTGAATGAGGTGACATAGTCGGGCAAAGCAATATTAAGTGCTTTAGCGGGTCTGTAGTGATAATGAAAGGAATTATACTTAGCTGTCTTGGGTTCCTGATTAACACAAGGATAGCTGGGATGATTAAACTGCTGATGTCTGCGGGTTTATTGAAAGAAACAGTTAATGCTTTAATCTTTTCTTTGTACCAATTTTGCATGCCTATATCTGGTACCCTAAACAACTAATTTAAGACCACAATATGCAATATAACAACCATTTCTGAATGGCCACCATCTTGATTAATGAAATGCTATATTGTTTCTAATTTTTTTTTATTATTTTTTTTCTCTTTAACTGTTTGATCAATCTTCATTCTTGCATCTGGTAAGCTGAGCAAATTCATTGAAGATACAATATATACTATAAGAGCCATTGTTAATTTCCTTTTCCTATTTTGAAATTCTGTATCATTTTTGTTGCTTTTGTGTATTTTGCTTTTATCTTTGTTGTTATTTGGGGTTTTTTTCTCTTTAAAATAAAAAGAACTAGAATATATATATAGGAAGTGCAGATCACAACATGTCCAGATTATAACCGGTAATCCATCTGAGCTTGTCTATATGCTTGTAATGTAATTACCAATTTTAATAATAAATGGCAGAAAAGAATAGTTCTGGGCCAGGAGGATTTATTGATAGGAAGTAGTAAAGGCTAAGGAGACATGTCACAAGGGTCTACCAAGCCCAGGATTTTGTAAAGGTGGGTTACCATGGTAATTAAAAGGAAAATTATAATTCTAGACAGAATTAGACTTTAATATCATCAAATCATGGGACCTTCACTTACACAGGCACAGAGCTTCCCAGGCATGTCCTTGACTGCAAAGAAAGTAATACAAGACTTTCCTTGTTTAAATCCAAACTGGACTCCAGAGGCAGTGCAAGCTGGGCTACAATTTTACACTCTCGCAAGAGTGAATTGTGAGCACAAACAGAAACGCAGGTGCTGTAATCACAGATGGAATCCTCAATCCTTTATAAAAATACTAATAAGTTTCTGTGGGGAGAACATGATGTCCTAGGCTGCTATATTAATTTGGCGATATAGTGTGAATCGATTTCTGTGTTATTGGTGGCAACTGTTTTTAATTTTGAGACATATCCATACAGGGATTATTTTGACTGTGGATTGACTACCTTGTTGGGGCATGAACATTCTATGGTCAATTTCTTGTTAATATTAGGGTGCAGGGAATTGTTCCCTTTGTCTCTTTTCCTCAAATTGTTTTATATTCGTATCTTGTTTATTACTGTTACAATCCTATTTAAGGTGATCCTTCCTTATAACTTTTTTTTTTTGTACTGAGAATCAACCTCAGAACCTTGTGCTTGCTAGGCAGGGACTTGTGCGGCTGAACTATATCCCAGGCCAAGGTGATCATTCTTGACTTCGTTAGAAGCTTGCTGGGGTTGCAAGGTTGCAGAAGAACTTGAGCTTTATGAGATTCTATCTACATTTTGGCAAATCCTAACCATTTCTGCAATATTTAAATTTCTTCCATTAGGAGGAAAATCTAGTTGAATGGACATTGAATGGGCGACTCAAGCTCTTGAGGTAGGCAAAGTAGGCAACAGGAAGGAAAAAGATATCTCCTTTGGAGCCTCTTTCGTTTGTACAGTGGGAATAAAGAAGCTGCAAGAGTGGCACTACGTGAGCACGGTTGACCCAGCAGAGCCATTGTTTCTATTTGCAGCAGCTTGTGCTCAGTCCTCTGTATCCGAGCTACCCCTCAGTGTGCATCAGGGACAGTCCTGGTGACAACTAACAATGCAAGAAGCTGGGGCTCTGAAACCCCACAGTCAGCTACTTTTAAAAGGAAATGCAAGTACTGCCGAAAAGCATTTTTCTTCCTGAGCAAAAATTTGACCCATGATAGTAACACAGATGAGAAGCCAAAAGCAAATGATGAAAGGTATGCAAAGGAACACTGGCTCTTCTCACTCAGCAATGGGACAGGTGCAATTGCTCTGGGTTGCAAAGATGTAACCTTGACATGGCTAGAGACTTGCCAGGATATTCTCTGGTTGTCTGTGTCTTCTTCCAGGGGAAATGCAGAGTTGGCCTTCCATGCTATTTTGCAGGCTGGTCTTCCACGCCGCTTTGTAGCTTCAGGTTTTGTCTTGAAGCTTTGTACTTCACAGTGCTGTACCACTATTTCTTTCTCTCAGAAGAAGTTTATGCCCCACGTTGGGTACCACTGGTCACAGTGTGTGACCATGGCTGCATACGGGACAAAAAACTTACTCAGAGTTGAGACTTACTTTGTAAGCAAAAGGATCCAGAGGGGCTGATACCAAAGTCTCAGGAAAACAGCAGTGAGCTGAGACCTCTGCGGTTATTGATTTGTAACTCACGGACATGAGAACAGAGACATAGAAAAGAAGCCTTTGTAACATATGGCATAGGAGCTTTTATCAGAAGGGTCTGCTTTGTTATGTGACTCTTGCCTCAGTTTAAGTGATCTTATTTTAATTCTGCTGACTGATGTCCTGAAGAGTCTGCTCTGAATTCTAACCAGGTATTCTGAGAGAATGGGACTATTCTACCAGTTCTGTTCTTCTTCACATTCAAATTCAGTCACTCCTTTGACTGACGTCTTCCCACGTATTTTAAGGTCAAGTCCCACAGGGGCAGCATAATGAGATATTGTCTTAAAATGTATTTTATTTTATTTTATTTTATTTTTTTTTTTTCCGGGACCGGGGATCGAACTCAGGGCCCTAGTGCTCAGCGGCAAGCACTTAGCCCACTGAGCTGTACCTCCAGCCCTTAAAATGTATTTTAAAAGTTAAAATCCTGAGATTGTAGCTTAGTGTGAAGGCTTTCTCTGTGTTCAATTTATAGTTCTGCAAAATGAAATAACCTGGGAGGTTGACACAAGAGGATTGCCACAAGTTGAAGGCCAGCCTGAACTACAAAGCAAGACCGCGTCTCAAAAATAAATAGAGAGATGATAGATAGATAAGCATTCCACAACTTTGTACTTACAGCTATCCAGTAGGATGTTATTGTTTAACTAGTACTGCAAAACAGTACTTTAAAAGTTACATTTGTTCCTTTAGAGACAAGTTGGCAGACTTCCTTCCTCTGAACACATCACAAACACCCCCTTGTCTCCTGAGCACAGATGAAGTGACAGCATCTGCAGATGTTGACATCAGGAGGCCTAGAGCACAGGTCACTGACCACAAGAAAGAGGACAATGAACTGGAAGGGACAAAGCAAAAGTGGAGAGTCACATTATCACCCTGTGCACCTGCTTCCCTTTCCTCTTCAGTATAAAATTCTATTACCCACCTTTACATGCTGAGGTGCTGACTTGAGGATCATGCCCCCCCATCTCCTTGGAGCCAGCTTTGAATGGTATATATATATATATATATATATATATATATATAATTTTTTTTTTTTTTGCAGTACTGGGGATCGAACTCAGGTGAATGGTCAATATTATATGGTCACTGGTGAGTAAACAAACCTAAGCGTCTGATCCTAAAAGTCCAATAATGGTATTGGTGAGACAACTAGGAATAAGTCCCTGCCCTTAGAGGCACTCGCCCTATCAGAAACTAGGGGGAAGGGACTGCGGTAGCCAGGACTCTGGAGTGCTGTCGGGGACACTTTTGTGCCCAGAAGTCTTCTTTCATTTCCACTCATGTCATCAGCTGCCTATGAATAATATTGGTAAAAAAAGGTTTCAGAAAGTGACAGGCTCTCCCTGGTTTCCCCTCGAAGATGCACTCCAGAGACCTCCTCTTTCCACCAATTGGATGTGTCTCAGGGCTTTCAGCAGTGCCATTCAGGTAATATACAAATCTTCACAAATCGCAACCACTTCAGATGTACCGCATGTCACTTTGGGTCACTACTAGTTGCCAGGGAGACTTGAGGGTGATTTTACTATTTTTGAGCATTTTTGAACTTATATTAAGTCACTCTGAGGCCTCGACTGGTATGAGAAGAGACTCCAAGGTACAAGATATTTCCAGGCAATTATTCTGTTGGTTTTCAGTATTCATTTGTCTTGGCTTGCATGGCTATGTTTTCACTTACTTTTGTTTCTTTTATCTTTCTCTTTTTCTGACCACCTTTATATTCTATGATGCCCAGTATCATTTCAGTACCTTCTCGAATTATGTAAGCCATTTGGTGATTCATGCTGTTCTGATGATTCTTTGTGAGTCAGTATAGATTCCAATGTTCTTGAACAATTTATGAAAAGAAAACAAGTTTGGGTTAAAAGATTTTAAAAGGATAGAAACGCTGGTGGTTGTTTTAATGGGTTTGTTATGAACTGTTCAGCAATAAAAGTGCTTGTCCTACTTCGCATCTGTCAAGAAAGTTTTTGTTACTGTAGCTTAGAAAAAGATGATTTTATTATACTACATGATCTCTTTAACTGCAAGCCCAGTCTGATCTTATACAACTGTTCTTAAAAATATATTTCAAAGTAACTTTAACCAGTCTGATATCCACAGCTTAACTCTTGTCTTTCTCTGGATTACTGACAAGTAAAAGCAAGAACCTTTTACATCCACTAATGATGTAGTTATTTGGTTAATGTTGGTGACTTTGCTGGGTTTTAAATTCCCCCTCATTTTTCCTGGCAATCTTTGGTTCATTTTAATCCAGTTGTGTTTCAAACTATTTGTCGGAAATTGATGCTGAAAGTTAAGTTTTGTCTCCTGGTATCTCAATTCATTGAGTTGAAAACTTTAAAAATTTGACTAGAGATGATTTATTTTGTGTTTCTGGTTCTGTTTGTTTTGCTTTGCTTTTGTTTTAGGGGGTGGAACGGTGGAGGATATTGTTCCTAAATGGGCTTATTTTTTCCATTATTGCCTTGAGAAATGGAGCATGATGATGATATAGGGAAAAGAAAGTCCCAACCTGGTAGATGTCTGGTAGGAGTTCACGTTCTCTACAATAGCAGAAGGGATTTTATGAACAATGGAGGTTAAAAACAGAATATATTTATAGGGGAAAGAAAACTTCTGTCCAAGACAGAGACAGAAGAGATCACATTCATTGCCAAAATTCTCTCTTTTCTAGGAATTTTTATAGAGAAAATCCACAAGGTGAGGTGGATCTAAGGTGGGAAAAAATGGGAACTCACAAGGTGGGCATGAGGTGGGACAAAACTATGCTCAACCAATAAGATTATGAGTATAATTTCTCAGGTAAAATTGACTAAATCAAGATCAAATGGGGAAGCAAGTCATGTGGCAAGCAGTCATGAGTACCGACCAGGGCCTTTCCTGTAAGGAGCTGAGTTAGTGGCTTCTCCTGGCTTTCTCAAGGTGATCAATACCTATTTAGAATATCAGTCCCTAATGTTTATGCTTAGAGAAGTGGGTGAGTGAATTTGTTTTATCTTTCATCTTGACTTCTGGCCTACAACGCTGGTGCCTGTCTTTCCCACAATTGTAAGGTATCTCACACTGGCACTTTTTTTTTTTTAAATAAAAGTACAAAAACATATTGACAAACAAACACCAATTAGCATAAAAAATAGTACAATCACAACTAATCTATAGACAAGGTGATATGGTCTCAACAGTGGTTATTGTGTTATCCATTGATATTTTCGAAGTGTAAATATATGAACCCATATACAGACATGCAAATTTAGTGGCCATTTTTACAATGTTAGTTCTTCCTAACCATGAGCATGGACACTGGCACTTTTGAGGGCCTAAACCTATCTGACTGCCTATAACATTTTATCTAATGTAGTTGTCTATGACAATAAGATGTGTAAACTACTGGCTAGCTGGGTCAGTGAATATATCTTAAAATCTAGAGCAGTTAGATATGCAATTTAGTAAATATTGGTTAGGATTGTGAAAAAAAAGTCATGCCCAGGCCTTGTTTTATATATAAAGTCTATGTATATATTTGCCTTTAACATATAGTATAATGTTTTACATGTAAAGTCTATACTTTGGCTTCTCTTCAGATCTTGTAAATCTTTAGCCTTTTTATATGACATGTCTATGTATGCATTTGTGTCTGTATATCATTCAGATGGTACTAGATTAATTTAGAAGTAAGATCATTCACTAATATAGAAAAGATGAAGCCAAAAATCTTATTATTTATCTGACTTAGGAAATCTTTTGGAAGACATAGATAAGGTGCATTAAAAATTATTAAAGTTTATTTTGCCTTTTTTATCCATTCAGAATTATATTTTAAGTATTTGAATTTCAAGAGAATTTCAAGTTTAAAAGGTTATCAAAAGTTTTAAAAGAATAAAAAGAATACAATTACAACTTTGGAGATTGTTAAAATCTTAAAGACTTTCAAGTCAGAGATGTTTGAACAATGACCCAATGAGACACAAGTATAATACTGGCTGATTACTCTTTATTTAAAAGTTTAAACTGTTTCAGAAACTGTTATGCAGCAATAACAGTGTAAATGCTGTTCCTAGTATTAGTAGGAAGGGTTCTAAGCAGCAGTATTTCTTTTGACTAAAAAATATGGTTATAGCAAAATGGACCATTCTAATTGAAAGCTTCCATATTAATGGAAGATTTTGCCTGATGCATTAACTTGTGCCTGAGTAAGCATTGTCCATTTATGTTATGCTTCATTGTAATTATGGGAAATAGCTGGATCCAAGTTTACAGATAATTTATCCAACTGTGGAGTGATAAACCAAAAGGCAATAATAAGGCCTCACTGCTTCCCAGTGTAGGTTATAAGTCTTTCTAGATCTTCTGAGCTTTGCTATTGTAAATGCCCTGGCCTAAGACAGTACTTTTATAGTCTCTAAAGTAAACTCGCTTAGGTACATGTTTATTATTCAAGATAGATTGCTTTTAGTTAAAAAATAATTAATTAGAATCAATGTAAATATTAAAGTTGAAAAGCCCTGGAATTCTTCCAAAATTATTTAAGTAGAAT
Source organism: Dinomys branickii (assembly GCA_004027595.1). NCBI lineage: Eukaryota > Metazoa > Chordata > Mammalia > Rodentia > Dinomyidae > Dinomys > Dinomys branickii. The sequence goes on along the minus strand of PVLD010015292.1, from coordinate 39,296 downwards.
TGTTTTGTATGTAGCAATGCAGATGTGATTTTCAAGTATTGACTACAACAGCTATGGTTTTTAATAGAAAAAAATAGTTTTGAGGTATTAATCCATGCTTGAGATGTTTTACATTTTCCAAAATGTTACAAAATCTAAATTAAATATGTAAGTAAAACATCTGAGTACTTTATAACTAAATTAAAATATGAAAGACATTTTCTAAGTATGAATTCATGGTTTTTTGCTTCTTAAATTTATGAAAAATAATGTATTCATGTCTATTAAATATATATCATAGATTATTAACATATGTGTCTAGGTAACACTAATATAAGATGAAAAGATATCTGATCCTTTAATGTTCCAGAGTAACTATTCTAGAGGGACAATAAATATCTGAAAATGGAAACATGTCAAACTACATCATGTTAAAATGAAATTTCAACACATGTCAAAGTGGTTAAGTTATATATCTATTCAACACTTTGTGATATCCTAAAATTAATAATTTCTATAAGCTCAATCCATCTAATATTCTAGTATAGCTATTACTTAACCTTTGGAAGAATTAAGAGCAGTGACTTATCTGATCTATTCCCGGGTTTGTTTATTCAGTTTAACAAATTTAAGAAATATTAAGAAGTTTGTGCACTTCTCTGTAATTGATAACTTGCTATTATTTTTAATAACTAGTCTTTGCTTGAATTAAGTACTTAAAATGAATTTTTCTAAAACAATCACAGTGTCTTTACATAGAAGCATTACAGATTTCAGAGACAAAGATTTTGGGGTTTTCCACTACAATTGTGCTATATGTTCTTGCCTAGGCATAGAGTTCTGAAATCTGTATGTGACAGCATGGGACAGAGACAGGAGTTACGAGTTTTACAGCTACTGGTAACCTATGTGTGTGGCAAAATAATTTTGTAACAATGTAAAAATATAATTTTGCTGTAAATCTAGCATATTTGTTAATAGTATAACTCCTTGGTAGAACATTTCTATTAGCAACAACCTGTTCCAAAATAAATATATTAAAAAATTAAAAATATAACACAAGGATCATATTAGCATCTGACCCGACCCGCGGGTAGTCAACGGAGACTCTAGAGGGGGAGTGGAGATGAGAAAGGGACAGGAGACACAAGAAATGGAGACAAGACAGGATTCTGATCAAGTCTCGTTTATTGAGCAGAAAGCTCGGGTTTATATACAGTGCGGGAGTGGGGATTGACGTCAGCGGGTAACTAGGCAATGGAGGGAGGTCCAGGCATCAGGCGATAGCATGTAGTTACATCATATGATTTACGGGAAACAGAAACTTAGCTTAGAGAAAATAGAAACTCAACTCAGGATAAAAACTGAAACTTAAATCAAGAAGACTTTCAAGATGGCTGATATATTTTAAGATGGATGCCGACCGCAGGTCTCTCAGCAGTCTCCCACAAGCATCTTAATTTAAAGCATCAAGGTTGTGGATGTTGATCTGTTCTTAGTAAAATTTGCAACAAAATTTTAAATAAAAGTTTTAAATTTGTGAATATGCTTTTCTTGCTCTTTCTCATCTTGTTAGGATTAAAGATTTAGGAAAATTAACTCTTAGGAAGTTTGTATTTACTGACATATCTGTTTAACATTTTGTTTAACAGTTTTGGTTATATAAATAGCTATGCGGTTTTGTTATTTTTAAAAGTGCAATTGTCCTGGTATAATGGGTCATGATGCTCATCTTAATATGCCACAAAAATAACTAAATTATTTTGCTTAATTATTACTTGTGCATTTCTTACAGTCATACAATCAGCAAAAGCCATATTTCTCTTCCTGGTAAGAGAAAATCTTGCTCAAAAATGTATAATCCTTATAAATTAGATATTAATACTTGTATATTGTATTAAAAATAAAATACTTAAGAATTAAACTAAGGAAGTGAAAGACCTCTATAATGAAAACTACAGTACCCTGAGAAAGGAGATTGAAAAATGCAATAGATAATCAAAGATATCCTCTGTATACAGGCAGAACCAAAGTAGTTAAAATGTCAATACTTCTGAAACTGTTATATTGATCCAGTACAATCCCAATCAAAATACCAATAACATTCCTTACAGAACTGGAGAAAACAGTCCTAAAATTGACATGGAACCAGAAGAGATCTAGACTAGCAAAAGTAATTCTGGGCAACAGGGGCAAGGCAATGAGCATCATAATCTTGGACTTCAAATTATACTACAAAACTGTATGATAGAAATCAGCAGGGTATTGACAATACACAGAGTCATAGATCAGTGGAACTGAACAGAAGAAACAACTCCAGTTGCATTCAGCTATGTTATTTTTGTCAAAAGGGCCAAGTTCCTTTGGTGGAAGAAAAATATCTTCTTCAACAAATGGTGCTAGGAAAACTGGCTATTCAAATGCCAAAGGTTGAACCTAGACACATAGCTTTCACAGCACACTAAAGTAAAAACAAATCAAATATCTAAACGTTATAACAGAAACACATCATCTGCTGGAAGACAAAATAGGTAAAAACTCTTGATGACATTCATGTCGGCAAAGACTTTGAACCAAACTCCAGTCACACAAGGTACAACACTAAAGAATCAATAAATTTGACACAGATCATGTCAAATTAAAAAGCTTCTGCACAGCAAATCAGTAACAGAGTGAACACATAACCTACAGAATGTAAATATATATATATATATATATATATATATATATATATATATATATCAGGTACTCTTAAAGGACTAATATCTAGAATATGAAAGGAACTGAAAAGTTAGACCCCAAAGGGGCTGGGGATATAGCTCAGTGGAATAAGCGGTGCCTGCCCAGCAAGCGCAGGGTCCTGAGTTCGATCCCCAGTACCGCAAAAAATAAATAAATAAATAAATAAAATAAAATAAAATAAATAAAAGTTAGACCCCAAAATTAAAGTTATAATTAAAAATTGGCTTCTTCTAACAAAAGCTTAGTTTTCATCTTTCCCTTCCTTTCTCATTTAGTTTTTTTCCCTTCCTTCCTTTCCCTCTTCCCCTCTGTAGCTCCCCTTTCCATTTGAACACTGTCTTCCTATTTCACGATATCTATTATACATTTTGGTCCTTATTTATCCTTTCAGCTTCTCACACCAGAGAAACAGTGCAGTATTTACACATGTGGCCAATTTATTTCACTAAAAAGTATGTTCTTAAGATGCATCCACTTACCTAGAAATGATTCAAGGTTATCCTTTTTCAGGCTGAGTAATAATTTGTTGTATTAGAAACCCACATCTTCTTTATCCATTCATTGGTTGATAAGCCATAGACTTGTTTCAAAGATTTAGCTATTACAAATGTGCTGCTACAAATGAGTGTGCATATGTTGCTGTAGTATACCATCTTTAATTATTTAGGAAAGATACTAAGAAAGGGAATAGGTGGATCAAATGTGACCTCTAGTCCTTGTATTTTGAGGAATCTATGCCATGATTTCCAAAGTGGTGGCACCAATCTAACCTCCTACCAACAGTAGGAAAGGGTTCCTTTCTGCTTTTAACACAATCATAGTAGCTAAGTCTTAGAAACAGCCTACATGTCCATCAATAGATGAATGTCCATCACCACATAAATGATTAAAATGTGGTGTTTGTACAAAATAGAGTATTCTGGCATTGCAAAGGATGAATTTCAGCTATTTGTAGGAAAATGTATGTAATTTGAGACCATATTATGTGAAAGTAATTCAGTCACATGGCTTAAATAGTTCATGGTTTCTCTTATATGAAAACTCTCTTCTCTCTGTCTCTGTCTCTCTGTCTCTCTGTCTCTGTGTCTCTCTCTTTCTCTGACTCTCTCGCTCTTTATATAAATATATATATACACATATATATACATATATTAGGAAATCTATACATGATATATAGATATGCTAGGAAAAAAGAGAAAGAAAAATGATATCATAACCCAGTGTGGACAGTGTTACTAGAAGTGTACCTTGACTTAGTACAACTGTCTTACATGTTTTATATGTTCTTTGGCCTACAAATCTGGTGTTCAATCTAGATGTATGATAATTACCTTTATATATTCTTATAAACAAATGTATCTGAAGCCAATGGGAGCAGGGAAAGAGAGAGAATTGAAATGTGTGATGTACCGAATCCCTATGGTGAACATAACCACTCTGTACTCCAAATATGTAGTAATAAATTTCAAAAATTAAAAAAGATAAAAAGATGAAACTCAATATATACAAAAAATAAAAATGCTTATAGTTTTCTATGTATGCCTAAAAATGATAATGATGTTACTAAAATGTAATCCTTGGTCTTGGCATTAGTGAATTTTGCATTTTCTCTCAAATGTTAATTCACATTGGTTTACAAGAGGTAGAAAATCTTAAATATTTTATTTGATATATCTTTCTGGTAGAACTAAGCTTGCTTGGGGGATGGGGATATAGCTCAGTGGAATAAGCGCTTGCCTAGCAAGCGCAGGGTCCTGAGTTCGATCCCCAGTACCGCAAAAAAAAAAAAAAAAAAAAAGAACT
>PVLD010015292.1:0-34672 GCA_004027595.1 Dinomys branickii | reverse complement strand
AAAGTTCTAATTCTTGAGGCTGCTGCCTACAAAATACATAGGTTTAGACTTGACAATGGACTCCAGATAAACTCTACGTAAGAGCCACTCTCTCTTATTGCTCAAATTTGGTAAGAAAGTTATAAAAGTGATTCCAATTATTTGTTATGTACTCTTCAAGGTGGGACAAGTTCTCATTAACCACCACTAGAACAAGCTACCCCTTGACTGTCACTGGGGAAAGCTAGCTCAGTATTGAAGGACAAGCCTGCAAGTGGTTCATTGACAATGACTACCAAAAAGAAGAAACTATGTTTGGAGACAAAGGGGTAAAGTTTGAAGCAGCAAAGTGACACCTGTTGTCAATCCGACCAAAATACGTAGAGCTGCAGAAGTTAAAAAAAAAAAAAAGCACAATTATGCATGATTATTTTATAGGAAATGACCCTTCTAGCAGATGTCATGGTTAGGCATCTTCTGACTTTAGCTTTCATTTGACTGTGGTTTATTAGTGATATTTTTTCAGGCTCAACCACCTGGGCTTCTGTTGCTTATGTTCCAGATATCTGTAATGGAATGGCCTGCTAATGTTCAACAAGAGTCAGCCAACCAGATGATGTGGGCACCTCCAGGCTTCAGGACTGCAGTCTAAAGTAAGTGCAGGAGAATCGCAAATGACACTGCAAAATTGAACTTAGAGGTTTTTTTTTAAAATAAGCAACTTATCCAAACTTCATCCTGCTGAAGCACACAGCTCAAACTGCCTCTTTCCTTAGCTCAGATGAAGGGACAGAGCTTGCAGATGTTGCCATCCGATAGTCTGGAGCCATCAGAAAGGGCACAATAAGCTGAAGATACCAAAAGTGATATAGCAAGTGTGGACATTTACACTATCTCTTTGCACATCTCTTCACACCTGCTCCTTACTATAAAGGACCCTTATCCATACATGGTATCCCCCTAGCCTTTGTACCAACATATAGACCCCCTCGGATTTGGTCAGGAGTGAATAAAGGGGTGAAAATGTTTGAAACTAAGGACTATTAACAGTAGGAGAAAAATTAACAATGAGACTAGTTGGTTTTGATATGTGGGTGATAAAATCCAGGCATGGCTTTCCATTTTGTGTGAGCAGTGAATAAAGAATTGCACTCAACATAAAATTGCACAAATCAGTGAGAGGGCTCATGCAGGTGAAAAGAAAATGGCACAAATGCTTAGAGTGGAGGAGATAGCGTACATCCTGCCACTTCAAGATGCCTTGCAGAGGGGTCCTACAGAGATTGATTGACAAGGAACTGAGCAATGTCCCCTGCATCTACTGTAAGCCTTTCTCCACAGTTTAGATTGTTATAACTTTATGTAAAAGATGCACTCCATATGTATAAACTTTCAATAAGTTCCAGGGAAAAGAATGACTCTAGCTTATACATAGAAGTTTAGGGAGACCTACATGTTTTGTTTTGGAATTTATGGAATTGTCTCTGATGGCTTGAGGTCTTTGTTTCCATCACCTCATGTGGTAGGTCCCAGGATTGGTCCTGGAATGTTGCCCAGGTTCAGGTCATTGGAGGGGATTGGCCCAGTAGCCCTCAATTATGCTGCCTATACTAATTACTTCTATTTAATGAACACAAATTAGCATTTCTTAAATGACGCCAATACCAGCCAACTGTAAAATAGTTGCCTAGTCTTTCTGTTATGGTTTTCTGAAATATTGTCAGAGAAAAATTGCAGCAGACAAGTTACACAGGTGGGAAAAGTATTATTCAAGATGGCTGTACTATGAGCAAAAGATGCAACTCCAGTTCACTGAAGGAAGAAAAAAACTGAGTTTCACATAAAGTAGATAGTTTTTAAGCATTTGAGAGTTAGTAGGAATGTACTGGAGGACATCAAGAAGGCAGTTGATCAATGTAATTAGACCATTTATCTATGATAACTTTTGCTTATCATACCTGGGGCCCATTCCTCTCAAAGACAGGGGTACGTAAGGGGCCTATTTCTGAACATTACATTTCAAGGGCTTGGCTCTTGGATCCTCTTGAAAGACATTCCTGTCTTGTAAACCTGGCAAGTGGCCCAGATACAATTTATATCTCAAAGGGGAAAAGAGAATGTACAATTCCAACTTTTGTGAAGTCAGTGTCATAAAAAAAAACCTATAGTTAGTATGGAAAAGAAATTTCCAAAGTTTAGTGAAGCTGCAGGAAATTTTAGGACTATCTCAGGCAAGGTTTATTTCACATCTTCATTCGATCTTTAGATTATTTTCTCTCTGTTCCTAATGGGATGTTAGTATGTGACATGACCTCTAATCTCATTCAAAAATTAAAGCTAGCAGAAAAATATAATTTCCTAGAATTTCTACCACTTCATGCCTAGCACTGCAGCATCTACACATATTTTATAAACTAATCTTTATAAAAATCATGCTCATCTTTTTAAACAAATGATCCAAGAGCCCAACAAAAACAGCCCCTCTCTAGTGCATTGATTTCCATCTTCTCTTACCTATTTCAGAACAGTACATTGTGACACCAGTTTTGCTTCCTCCTGGGTCATGTTTCCACTGTCTCTTTGACTATTTGCATAAACGTACAAGGTGCTATTTCTTCCATCATTAAAAAAATCCTCTTGGCATGACTTTATAACACCTAGAATTACCCCATTTACTCTTTTCTAGTTTGTGGCTAAACGTCTCCAAGAAATGCCTTCATTTGCTGCTTATGAGTTATCTCTTGCAATTCTTTCTAATATGCCAGGTAGGCGTTTGTCTTTGCCACTCCCCTGAAAATGTCCTTGTTAATATGATCGGTAAGCACCAGACTACTAGAACAAATGTCCTTTCTTGGTCCTACTTATAATAAATTTCCCATAGCATTTTATATAGCTAACCATTTCCTTCTACCGGGCCCTACCGGCTTTTAGATTCTAAGACACTAGTTTTTCTTGCTTTTCCTCCTGTCCTTCTAGTCACTCCTTGTTCGCGTTAGCAGATGTCTCCAGGATGCCCATATCTCTAAGTACTGAAGGAGCAGCAGGTCCTTTGCACTTTTCACTTCTTTATCAGCTGTTTCCCCCTTGACTGTCTAATACAGATTACTCCTCAAAATTTCTTTAGCTCAGACATCAACAATGACCTGTGTGATCTCATTTGATGTAAAATATTTAAAATTTAAATTTTCATGTTTTTCCATAAAAACTAGCAACCACTCAACATCATGTTTGAAGGTAACTTCATTTTCATAACATTCCTGGCCCAAACTGTTCATATACCGATGGGCCCTATGTCATTTTACACCATACATCTGAACATCTTACTTGTTCCTCCTTTAAAATATGTCTAATATTTGGGAACTGATTTCCTCAATATTGATTTTTGAACACTGAAAGCTGAGCCATCATTGTCTTTGTTTACCCTACTATATTTTAATTTGCTTTACCATTCTTTCTGCATGGTCTGTTATTTGGTCTTGTCTTTTATGTTTATTTTAAGAAAAAAGTAAGAAAAATAACATTAGCAAAATACCAACAACATAACCAGAAACAAAACAAAGCAAACACAATCAAAATAATATAGGGTGTCAGAACAAAATGATAGGAATTAATAGCAGTTGTTATATTACATACTGTTATCTTCAACAAAGTTGCTCGTATTTTTTCTCGTGTTTTCTCATGGTCTATTCTTAATTCAGAATAATAAATTATTTATTATATTTATCATCTATGTCTTCCTTACTTGAATATAAGCTTTGGTAAGGGCAGTATTTTTGGCGGCTTTAGTTCACTAATGTATTAATGACTGTAATTGTTGCATTAGTAATTTTCCAATATTTGATAAAAAAGCTTATATATAGTTATAATAGTAGCTAATATGTCAAGAATGTTAAGACATATGTAGCCAGTATTGAGAATTCTATTGTAATCTCCTGTAATATAAAGACTTACACATACCTTGCTCAGTCTTGCAAGGCATGACTAAGTACTTAATTAGAATTTGCAAAAATAATCACTTTTCCGGATTCAGTTTGAACCATTATTCATATTTTGCCACAAACATTTATTATTCTGAATATAATTAAAATATGTATTTATGTTGAATATTTAATTATACTGTTATTAAATAAGAAACGCATAATTTTCTATGTCCCTCAAATTATATTTGCTGCTCAACAGTTGATGGAAATATGATTTATAAACTTTTTTCAAATTACAATTTCAGCTTTCCAAGAATGATTTTACCATGAGGCTATACATGTTCACAGAAATCGATATTAAATCTAAAGCTAAATAGATGTCCATTTTGGCTCATTAAAAGAAGACTCTCATAAACACTAATTTACATTAAATTTATTTACCAAAGAAAGAATTCCAGTAATGTATGTTTTTGAATTGGTACTCTATACAGTCCAAGAAGACATATTAGTAAAAAATTAAGTAAATTTCATTGCAATCATACCTTTATAGAAGCATAGTCTGAAGCACTATTTTTAAGCAAATATCTTTCAATGATTGCTAGGAAAGTTCTATGGTGACACACTGCGCAGCTACTGGTAAGGTCAGCGAAAAGAAACAAGACACGATCTGACTAAACATTGTTATCAGCCATATTTACATCACACATATACAATCATAGTCACAGTTTTGTATTATTTGGAAACATATGTCAAACCTAGTTATAATTAGAAAAGTAATGGAATAGAACCCTTTTGTTTTTGCCTTTTGCTGCATTTTACCTGCATATTTCGGGCGCTGTCATTTTTCATCTTTTTGCAATCACTGATCATTAATAATTCCTACAGCTCAAGTTTCATACAATTGTTTAAGAATACCTGCTATCATCTTTAATCTTTTTTAATGTAAGTATCAATTTAAACTTTCCAAGGTTTTCCTTTTTTTGGTTCTTTAGTGCTTTGAAGTGGGATGTCAAGGCAAGTGGAGTACATTTAATTGTGCGCTGAGTTATTTGCAAAATACTTATTCCAACTACACTTCTCTGTTTTCTTTGTCATCCAGTGAATACTGTTTCAGCAAGTGATAGAATTTTGCACAAAGCTTCGTATTTGTTTTGTTCATAATTGTCAGTCAGCAAATGATTTTCGGAGGATTGAAGCATCCTCTCAACTTCTGTAAATGAGGGAAGAATTGACTTACATCATTTTCAAACACGCCTCCAAAGAAATAGTCATAGGTAGTGCTGTTTGACCTCAATACTGACTGAATAAGTGAAATGTTTTATTGTGTAGCCCCCTCTTAGTGGGAGGTAATAGAACTTGGAAAAGTCAGGAATAATTTACACAGTAAAACCTTAGCAGAAATTCGTGTGTGAGGAAAACCGTACAGTAATATATCAAAGAAAAAAGAACATAGCAGAAGCCATAATAGTAGTAAATAACTAGAGCTGATAAGGGTTTATCGTGTGAGTATAATAGTATGACAGGTCTGCCATGACAAAATACCACTGTAACTCAACAGAAATTGAAGGGAGGCTGTAAAGAGGTGAAGTATAAAATCAAAGTGCCACTGAGGCTGTGTCCTCTGAGGACATTCTCCTTGAATTACAGATATCAGCCATTTTCCTGTATCTCCCCTTGGTCATCACTTGGTTCATGTATGACCTGGTATCTCTGTGGGTCTTCATTTCCTGGTTTCCTTAGGGTACCCAATCAGATTAGATTAGGTCCTATATAAAAAGCATAGGACCTAAAAAAGGAATCATTTTTACTTTTGTTTTCAGGGGTGAAGATTGAACCTATGGCTCTGCACGTACCAGGCGAGGGCCCTACCACTAAGCTACATCCTCACTCCTAGCATCGTTTTCATTTAATCACCGTTTTCTTCTTATTGTAATCTGGAAACTATTAACATCACATATTTTTCATGCTGGTATGTATGTGACTGTATTTCTTTGTTTGATATTTTCCTAGAATGAACAAGCAAGAATTTAGTGAACTGATTTTTCATATTTTTTTCACTTACTTTCTATCCAACTCATGATTTTAAATACAGCTTTCAAATACTTACTAATCATCGGAAAATGATCAGCAACCAGTAAACATATTATACTTTTCTCATACTTTAACTACCATCCCTACTATTTCTTACAAGTTCTATATATGGGCTATTATGTAATATAGCCACAAAGTAATGCTATTTTTCTTTAAAACCATTATTTTCCTTTCACCTTCATGTAAATAATTTTCACACACAAACCACACCAATGTGAATATTTCTCTATTCCTTTTTGGTGCTTGCTATTCAATCTCTAGTAGTTTCTGCCAGAAAATTACATAGGAACAAGATTTTCATTTTTTCATGATCATAATAATTGGTGGCATTTACATAGCACAATATTCAACACGTAATACATTTCTCTTTCATTTTTATCCTTAATGCTACTCCCGATGCTTCATTGCTAGTGAAAATGTGATGGCAATATGTTTTTTATTTATTGTGGGAGAATTAATCATTTCAACTCGTGCCTTAAAAATTTATGATTTTAATTAAATTATAGATTGCCAAAGAATATTTATTGATATCATTTCTTTTAATAAGTTTTCTCCATAAATGCCATATAATTTCAATAAGTAGTCTAAAGTTGTTCACTCTTAATTTTTAACTGTTAAGTTTAAATAATTTAGATAATTTAAATTTAAATCCTACATTCTTTTGTTTTATTTCATGTTAGCTTTCCTTACATATGTTGTTTTTTCCTCCCTCAAATTCAACCCTTTTGTATTATTGCGAATGTTTTAAATTGCTTGTATATTTTCTCCTTGATTTTTAAATTAAGTCCCTAGTTTATCTATTTGAAACCACATATGTAATGCTAACATTTTGTTCTTTATGTGTAGTTTGCTTTATTTCCAAAATAATTTATACTTTAAATTCTATTATGTCATACGATTACTTTTCTAATTCGTGTTATTTTTATACCTATTAGTTTTCTTCATATTTTTACTTGTTTCTTTCATAATTATTACTTTTCTTTATATTTTTAGGAAAATGTTACACTAAATTTATTCATGGATGACCACAATAATTTTTCTGACATAATATTTTTTGAGCTAACTCTTCAATTTTTAAAAATGACTCCAAGAAGTAAAAGGGAAAAAAAGTCTTCACTTCACATTTTATCCTCCTCAACTTTTGCCTGGGCCTGCTTTTTTCCATTGTTTTTACTTTCCTGGCCTTGGTAAATTTGAATGCCATTCCCTGAAGTTTTTTTACAGAATAGCTTTGCCCTGGAAGCAAAAGACTATTTGTTATTTATGAGAGCCCACAGGGCTTAGATTGTGCCAAGCCTCTGTGCTAAATTTTGCACTGGAATATGCAGAAGACTAACTGAAGGAAACTGGCCTTGTGTCATCTGCTCTTGCGTTTGGACTGCAGTGTTTAACAGGGAGTCCTCGTGATTTGGGTTCTCTTGTTCTTACAGCCATGTATTATTACATTTTGGTAGTGAAAAAATAACTTCTCTCACAAATTTACAAACCCTAGGGAGTCACTGTACCTGTAGAGGCTGACATCGTAAAGGAACTTTTCTGTTAGGTAAGCCACCAGTTTACAAATTAAAATCCAGAACTCATTAGTTGATGGCAATAATTTTAAGCATAGCTAGGTACTCGCAGTAGTATTAACTTATGGGCTTGATGCATAGAGATAATTTCTCAATAGAGTTAGTTAATTATACTTTTGAGAGTACTGATAATAGTCATGTCCAGCATCTATCAACATCCACTTTTATACTATGAATTCTTAGGCCACAGAATCCATTCCGCGCTGTCCAGTGATCTGGGGACACCTAGTAGGTGGGTGTGCACAGAGCATTTAGAATGATTTATTTTTCTGAGTTTAGATTCCGATTTCAGACACTTTGAACTTCAATAAAATATATGAAAAAGAACCTGTCACTGAAAAATACAAGTAATTATGTTTCTGACTATAACAAACCGAAATGAAAACATTTTATAATAATTTTAAAATATTTAATGGTAAATATTATAGAAGTTACCTCTTGCATAAGGGAGTTATCTTATTTTTCTTTTTTTTTATTATTCAACTGTCAGAAAAAACCACAGGCTGCTAATGGGCTCCCTTAGGAAGTCATCTCTACTATATAGTAGGATAAACCAAAGACATATTTTTTACTAGTCATTAAGTGGAGACTTTTTTTCTAAGAAAAAAATTGCATTTAAAGTATTTTCTTCTCATATAAAATATTAATTATCCTGTTTGCTACCTATAAGACTTTGTACAATAAATTTAATATGACTTTATGTCTGTATCTAAAAACACGTGCACAAATTTATTGCTAAGGGACTACATATTTAAAACTTTTAAATTTAGCAGTAAAACATAATTAACCTTATTAGCATATTATAAATACTTCAGATATTGAATTTATTACCTTAATTGGAGTTTTAGTAAGTGTAAATCTACATTTTATAGAAGAGTATACAAATAAAAATTAATACCAGGCAGCCTAGGGTTTTTGCATATATTGCCTTTATTACACTAATCTACTTAGAAATCATTTAGGTCATTAAAATTGCACATTAATTTATTCAGTTTAATATTGCTCTAGGAAATACAAGGTCTTAGAAATGTTACTTAATGTCACAACATAATTATTTTGATATTACAAGTTTATATTAAACATGGCATTCAAAGATTTCCTTAGAAAATATATGTTCAGTACTCAGTAAAAATGATTTGCAATATCACGATAATATAAAAGAACCTATTCTTTATTACAATACAATGCTGCTAACGGCACAATTTATGTATTATTATATCCTTTAATATTTTAGAATGAATAATACATCTGATCCTAAATCCAGCATATGGACTTTATTTTTGAAAGAGGAAAAGGGTCTCAGAGATGTTAAGTGACATGGTGGAGGTGCCCCCAGCTTCCAGAAGTAGAATTCAAGTCCCACTTACCTGACCTCAGTGCCGGAGGTCACGGCCCTGCGCTGCTCTCTTGTAATAACAGCAACAGCTGAGCATTTGCTGCTTTCACGAAAGTATTGTATGTGGCTTACATGCATTTACTAACTCAAAACAACAACTCAGGAAGCAGTTGCTTTTCATCTCCATGACACATATGAAGAAAGCAATGTGCAGTTTTTGTGATCACACAGTTGGTAAATGATAGGGGTGGAATTTAAACCGAGACAGTGTGACTCCATAATATGAGTCTGACATATTTCTAGTGGGACAGTGACCATCTTTGAACTGTTGTTAGTTAAGTCACTTGTCCACTCTAGACTTTAGTTTTTTTTTTCCTATATGATGAGAAATTTAATCTGATAAACATAAAACTTTCTTCTAGCTGTGCTAATCTAGGTATATAGCTTATTACAAAGTGTCTATAAACATCAGTTTTTAAAATGGGACCTAAAATGCCTCAAATATTAGTAGTGGTGTCAAAAAAGCAATGAACAATTGTGTTAATTCTCATCACCATTCATAAATCTTAATCATTTGTGCCAAGAAGCACAAGGAAGCATGTCACAGAGTTACAATACCAGTCAGTAAAACTAGAGTGAACTCTTAAGTGGGGAGGTAGTTTCTTTAGTGATGGTGGAAAGTTTTTTCTTATTCTTAATTTTTTCTTCTTTTTTCATGTAATTAGTGTTTGTTAAGCATGTATTGCGTACTCATTCATTACGAGAAGCATTGTTTATCTATTTATTTTCCATTTAGCAAATGCATTTTAAATACTTGTGCCACTGTCAAAAATAATATCTTCTTTAATAGCAAGAGGAAAAGGCACAGAGATTACACTGATAGTGATGTGGAAAACTTGGGATTCAATACAGTCCTGAGAGTGCTCCTCAAGTGCCAATGATTTGAAAATCAAATTGACAAGGCACGAATACAGACACGGGACATAACAGTTATCATGGCAAGAACGAAGCAGGTGTCCTTCCTGATTCTCGACTAGTTCTCAGATTTTAGAGTCTGAACACTTCATTCCCTCTTGCCATGTGAAGGAAATATATCTTAGCTATTTCAAAACTTCATATGTGCCAAATCATCTGTCCACGAAAAGTTCATATTTATACATTAAACACTAAGCCCAGGATCCCTTTCCTAATGTTTCTCCATCTGAAAGAGTAGACTTGGTTTGGGTCAAAGTAGAGCACATAACTAATGTATTCATCGATCCACCACCTATCGTTACACTTAATAGAAAATTCTGGGCTAGCAATGTATCTCAGCAGACAATGACTAACAGTAGGTGGTGTCTCAAGGCTTTTGCATAAACCAAACTCCAGAGGTTTGTGCTGCCAGCAGAACCACAGAAATAGCAGCAAAAATAATAGCCCATAGCACATTTACAAAGACGCCTTTTCTGTTCTGATTTTAGCATGTCCCTTTCAACATGTTTGTCATTTCTCATATGTGGTATTGCACACAGGAATGCCTCAACTTAGTAGAGTCCAATGTAGAAAGAACAATAAAAAATCCAGAAGTACTTAAATATGAACCAGACATAAATATATATTTTCCCCTTTAAACTGACATGGGATGCATACTGTACTTAAAATATTAGAATAGTACTGGAACATTTAATCTCTTTCCTTTATTAATAAAGAAAAACTGAAATAATAACCAAAAGATAAAACGCCAATAGCAATATTTGTTTTGAATTTTGTAAACTAATTATTGCAATAAAAAGAAAGAGACGAAGAAACACAGAACCATTGAACATAAATTGAAGTAAAATTGTTCAAAGTTTAACTACAGCAATAGATTTTTTTAAATATAAAACTTCATAGTGATTTTCTACAATATGAAAAATGACATTGCAGTTTCTTTTTAGGAAATTATCAGGCAAAGCTGTCAATGATTACCTCAAAATTGAGCTTTTGCACGTACTCATGTTGAAAAAGTAAGTGTAGACAGACATCAAACTGCTTATAATTTAAAAGTAATATTTTTGTTAATTTAATGTTGAGAACATTCTTTCACAAACAAAAGAAGTACAAATAATTGGAAATATTAAGCGTAATGAAATATTTGGTATTTAAATTTTTGTACAAATAATATCACAATTTAAAATATTGTCCTTAACTATTTCTTTCTCTAGTTTATGAAAAAAGTAAAACAAAATTTCATAACAAAATATAGGAGAATAACAATTGTTAATATGTTGAGTATTGCTGTCATTAAAGTAGGTACTTGGAGTACAAGATATGGGCATAAAAACTTTCCCAAAACTATGAGCACAAACGTTTCTTTTCAATGAACTATAAGAAACTACTACTATCATTATGTTTTTATTTCCTTTCCCTTTCTTCCTTTCCCCTTCCCCATCCTCGTTCCTTTTTTCTTTTGAACAAATTATTCTCATTTCACAGTATCTGTTGTGCATTGTGGACCTTATTTACTCTTTCAGCTTCTCACACCAGCGAGACAATACCATGTTTACACATGTGAGTTTGATTTATTTCACTTATGAGTATAGTGTCAAGTTGTATCCACTTACCTATAAGATCCTCAAGTTTAGCTTTCTTTATGATGTGTTTGTTTCTCAGGGAGTGATTATGTGGGTTGCATATTTTTTTGAATCTAAATAGTTTTGTGAAAACATCTTCACTGAAACATGATCATAATATGTTTATTATGTATAAATAATGTATCACAAGCTACCTATTATATTTAATAGGAACAGTTCATTTACTAATCAATTGTAATTTTTTTAAAAAAACGATACCTTTCTTTTGAATTGCCATCACATGAAAGCAATATTTTAAAAGTCCATTTTTAGCATTTATTATCATTTATGAACTACTCCAATTCAAACACTCCCTCCTTGACTGCCAATTGAAGTTGCTAGTCATGTTGGGTAAAGTAGCATTTGAAGACTATTAATTCTCCTTATCCATGGATACAAGATTATTTTCCATTAATTTGTGTCTTCAAACTATTTCATTGGTGTTCTATAATGTTGTATGTACAAACCTTTTATTTTTTATTTTAAATGTTTTCCTAAATCTTACATTATTTTAAAATATTAAAATGATATTTCCTGAATTTTTACTTTTTAGAGTAGTTTATTATTAGTGGATAAAAATGAAAATTATTTTTACGTTGATTTTCTATCCTAAAATTTTACTATATTATTTATGATAGTTTATTTTAGTTGAATCCTACATTTATCAAGGTAAAATAAGTAGATGTTTATATTAAGATATGCAAACAAGGAATTTTAGCTCTTTCTTTCTTTGACTTTTTTCCTGACACTGTAGGAGAAGGTTTCAAATTTTCACCATTGAGAATGATGGTAGAGGTAAGCTTTTCCTATGATCTTCATTGTGGTGAATTGTGTTCTTTTTATTCTTTCTTTGGTGGTAGAAATTTTCATTACTGGGTCAATCACATTATTCTTTATTTATATATGCAGATTTTTTCCATTTTTCTTAATCTATTCTTGATAGTATATAATTCACAAACGTGGAAATTGAAAAAGAAATTCTGACTACCATCTACAAAACAAATGAGATAAAGAGCAGAAGAAAAAGCAAAAGAAAGGGTTAACAAAGTTGAAGTTAAAAATGATAAATAACACTGACCTATTTCTGGAGAGATAAAGAGAAGAAAGAGAAGAATCAAATGAAGTTTCAAGTAAAGTCAGTATGTTATTTCCTCAGCTTTGCAGAGGAATTTAATGTAATTCTATCTGTTAGCTCTTATTATTATTTCTAGAGCAGTTGGGGAGTCTGTTCTAGAAATCTTCACTTAGGCCTGTTTCTTCAAGAGTGATTTACTCTGTCTTCCAGTTCATTCAGTGCTTTTGTTTTAATACCTACATCTTTGATCCTTTTTCATTTGATTTTGCTGCAAGGTGAAGAGTGTGGATGGATTCATTCTTTTGGATGTAGATAAACAGTACCATTAGTTAAAGAGGCTGTCTTTCCTCCAAGTGGATATTTTTGGCCCCTTTTTCAAATATCAGATGCATGAATGTGTTGGGTTAGTTTCTGCATTTTCTATATTCTATTGGTTAACATGTGTGCCTTTGGGTCAATATCATGTCATTTTTATTACTGTAGCTTTGTAGATTTAACTGAAGTCTAGGATTGTAATGCCTCTGTTTTTGCTCTTGTTATCCAAGATTGCTTTGGCAAATTTAGGTCTTTTCTGGTGTTATAGAAATTTTCAAATTGGTTTTCTAGTTTTATGAAAAATGCTGGTGATATTTTGATGAAAATTGCATTAAATATGTATTTCATTTTTGGTAATATGGCTATTTTGATAATACTGGTTCTGTTTATCTTAGAATAGGGGTTTCCTTTTCATTTTCCATTTTCTGTCTTCTTCAGTCTTTGTTTCAGTGTACTGTAGTTTTCTTTGTAGTATTTGTTCAATTTTTTGGTCAGGTTAATTTCTGGGTATATAACTTTTTTGGAGCTATTGTGATTGGGATTTCTTCTCAATTTCTTTTTCAATAGATTCATAAAGTGACCTTATAATTGATATAACAAAAATAAAAACGATTATGTGACTATTATGAATAATTATATGTCAATGTATTGGATAGTACAAAAATTAGATCAATTCCCATTGTCTCTGATGTTTATATTTTTAATTAGATGGATACGTTCTTCTGAATTTAGTTTGAGAGTTTCAATTTCTGTTTTTCTTAAGGCCTTTTGTTTGACTCGGATCTCTCAGGAGTCCTCCTTTTCATATTTTTCCAAAAAGATCAATGAAGGATCCACAAGAGATTTCTAAGGAGTGTAAACAGGTAAGAGTTATTTATATTTGAACTACCTTTTGGTAGTTGAAAATGTATTGAAAAAAGGAAAGAAATGAGGTGAGAAACAAAAATCAGAAACCTCAACATTTTGCTGCTTTTTCTCTACTTGAAAATGAAGAATGTAGATTTAAAGGACTGTAAATGCATAATAAAAATGGAAATAAGCTTAGAGAAATCAACTTAGCCTCTATGTTGAAGAAAGCAGACAGAAAATCATCTAGGTAATTCCACATCTATAAATATGAAATGAAGCGAGCAGCAATGGTATAATTGAAGGTACTAGGACAATAGAAATAGCTCCATAAAAGGAAAAGTGTGGTCAAGGGACTTTTGTGTTTTGCTTACTGGTAGTATATGACTCACACTAGAAAACTTTTCATAAAAATCATAGGGATAAGTATAAAAATAAGAAAGATTAAGATAATAATGTTTTCATTTAATATGCGAGAATTATGAAGTAGATTGCAAGATAAAAGTCACCCCAAGAGGCTTACATTCAACTCAGTGCAAAATCTACTGCATGACGGTGTTCATTTCTGCAGCCCTAAAGACTGCATATAACAAAGTTAAAAGTTTGGGCACATTTAATTTTTCATTTATTAAATCAGAGATTTTTTATATGTCTATTTATGCATCTATAATTCCCCAGGTAAAATTTTCCTAAGTTGATTAACAATGTTTAAGTGATTCAAGTGTCTAAAAGTAAAATTCATGTTTATAATGGTGTGATTTTCAATAAGGCCTCCTGGAAACAAGCTGCAGAGTATATGTTTACTCATTTAGGTACTTACGTCGCACTATAATTATGTACATGTTTTGTGTTACATAACAGAAGCTTTAAGTACACTATTTTGATCTACCATGTTTTATATAATTTATTTTTATTTTAATATTTTCAGGGAAATACATAAATGCAACTGAAAAATATGTACAATATTATCTTCCTCATATTTTAATGTATTAAAATTTAAAAGCAGCCCTGAAAAGTCCTTAATTAATTTTTTTATACTTAATTTTTCATGTTTTTATATTATCTCAATCTCTCTATTGTTTCTTTGCACTCTTTTGATATCTATTTCAAAGTGGACAATGAATAAAACAGATTCATTAATATATATATGAACATTATTTTGGTATTGTTCATACCATAAATAATACAAATTAGTCTTGTTTTCCATTTTACCATTGTAAAGCTAAAATATAAGAAGAAATAAACAAGCATTTAGTACAAGGAATTTTAGGTGAGCAGCTACATAAAATGATTAGGAGGTACTTGCAGAGCTTGAAAGAGCTTTTTACCCACCTCTAACATATCCCTGAGCTGTTAATTATGGAAGGCAGTTATTTTACCAGGAGAAGATGCCTCATTAGAATGACAGGAAATGGATGTTCTCATTACACACATCTTTGTTTTGAAAGCTACCTGCCAGCTTTGTCTGTTTTGCCAGAAATGTTAATGGAAAGTCAAAATTTTGTTCAAAGGGTAAGCCCTATTTTATATTACATGCAATTTGTTAAATAATAATTTGGAAATTAAAACTTCATATTTTTTGGAGAAAGAATGTTTAGCTGAAAATTCACATTGTTTGCACTGGAAAATGAGAAAGCATTTAAAGTAATGCACTTATAATACGGGTAAAGATTGAGCAATTCTATCCAAAATACTATTTTACTGTTGATTTATA
Organism: Dinomys branickii; assembly: GCA_004027595.1. Taxonomy (NCBI): domain Eukaryota; kingdom Metazoa; phylum Chordata; class Mammalia; order Rodentia; family Dinomyidae; genus Dinomys; species Dinomys branickii. The sequence continues at coordinate 19,231 of PVLD010015292.1, read as the reverse complement.
CAACTCTAACATAATGTCTTCATACACAATCAGGTTAGAAATAGATGAAAATTCCAACAGGAGATGGAATATCAGTTATCTATCAATTTTGCACAAGCAGGTTATTATTTCTTAGTATAACAGCTTTAGTAATTTATTGTACATGTTGCTGTCATATTAGAAGACACTTCCATAGTTAAGTTTTGTATCTTAAAGGACGGTAACATTATTCTGGTTAAGCATGCATGTCCTGAGCTACTCTTTGGGTCTCTTGTTCTGGTGACTATCATGTAAATATTTGATCTACTTGATTTATCTCATGCTGCCTGAGGCCCTGGAAAAGGCTGGAAAAGTTTCCATGGGTCAGGCCACGTGGTGCCTGCAGGTTTGTGGGAGGATTTTCTGAGGAGTAGATGAACAGCACATTCTAGGGAAGGTTCTTTTGGTGGTGGCCTACCTTGTCCCATGGCCACTTGCTGCTGTGTATCTCTGTGTGGGACACAGATCTCAAACTCATAACAGGGAAGAGTACTGCAGTCTCAAGTGTTTATGTAGCATGACTCCTTTTCCTAAGTGCTCACATTCAAAGTATCTCTAGGTGGGTAACTGGGCAGATGTTTCAAAATGTATGGTGATGGAGAGATCCGCTCAGGCAGATCCTGTCGTGAATGCCTTTACTAAGGCAGTGCCTTTGATGGAGAGCTTGTGTGGTGGAGAAGCTGTGGCATCTTGGAAGCTGGATGCTATGGGGGTTCCCACTGGCATCCTTTATTGTATAATTCAGTTCACCTGGTGGTGCCAGCATGATTTCCATTAGGCCTAGAAAGGAAATAATTCTACCTGGGCAGCTTTCCTTTCTTTGGTTGAAATTTGGACAATATTGTGATTAAGTCCATAAAGAAGTTGAGTTTACAGATGACCTTCTGGTGTCCTGGTTATAGAATCAGTTCATCTTTGGTCCCCACTTTTCAGTTATCCTCTGGTTGTCATTTGCATGATGTTTGTGATTTAAATTGTGCTCTCTGGGCACCAGAAGGGATAGAAGAGTCTAGATTGTTTTGTCCAAGATAGAAGAGCTCTCTTTTGTACATGGTTTAAAACATCAGAAACAAATGGCAAGTAAATACATAAAAAAAGTTCAACATTGTTGCTCATTTGGGAGATGCATATTAATACAAAACAGAGATTCCCTCTCATCCCAGAAAGAATGGTTATCATTAAATAATCAACTGATAAAAAATTCTGGCAGGGCCATAAAGAAAAAGAAACCCTTCTCCACTGTGTGTGGGAGTGTAGACTGGTACAACCACTGTGAAAATCACTGTGGAGATTCCTCAAAAAACTGGTCTTTAAGGTTCCATTTGACCCACCTATGCCCTTTCTGGGTATCTCCCCAGAAGAAGTGAAATTATCATACTATGGTGATATATGTGCACCCGTGTTTGCAGCAGCACAATTTGTAATTGCTAAATCTTGGAAAAAATCCAGATGTCCACATATCAAAGAATGGATAAAAAATATGTGCATTTTTTGTATACTATAATACTGCTCAGACTCTTGAGAACATACTCATAAATTAAATAAATTAAACCTGTATGTGTAAACATCATATTATCTTACTAGTGTGAAAAAAAGAACAAGTAAATAAGATCCAAAATGTACAATCGATATCATGAGTTGGTAAGAAACTATTCAAAACTAAAGACAAACTGTGATGGAAAGAGGAAATGAAGAAAGAAAAAACATATGTGTATATATAAGATAGTTAAGATTGTTACACAGCTACTTTCCCTTAGTTCATCAAAAAGAAAGTTTTGTGTTAATATTGTATAGACAAGATATCATGCCTATATCTTCTACTCTGAATAACTAGTAGGAAGACAACCATATCCAGTGTATCACTATTGTAGCTGTCCTAATAGCCTGTTTTGAAACTTGGTTTCATTGTTATGTTTATATTTTTTAAAAGGAAGGAACAGATGGAACAGGGGAAAGGAGAAAAGATCAATGGGATAATTGTACTACTGATTATTATTGGTCCATTGAAAGGAACAGTTAATGTTTAATTGTTTTATCGATCTGGTATGTCTATGTATGGTGATATGAGCAACTATTTTGAAGATAACAATATGTAATACAACCACTATTGTCAACTTCCTATCACCTTGTTTTGAAATTCTGTATCATTTTTATTTTTTGTTGCTTTCTTTTGCACTTCATGTTTGGTTCTTTTGTTTTGTTTTGATTATTTTTCTCTTACACAATAAATAAAAACCAAACCAAAAATATCAGAATACTTTATGATAGGCAACCCACCCACTTCTCTCAAGTAATTATGCCTAGATTTCCTATGAAGAAAGTTAGAATAGCATTGAATTGAAGGAGAGACAGAGTAACTTCAACAATATTACTTGTTTTGTTTTTTTTTAACAATATTACTTGTTAACTGTGGGTTTCAATATTTTCCCTGAACAGCCCATTGTATCCTGAATTCACTCAAATATGGAACTCATGCAACAGATTATTAATGCTGCAAAAGGAATCTTTTAATTCCCCACCTCAGTTGTGTTCAATCAGGTATAAAAACTAAGAAAACAGAAGAAATAATATAAAGATCATTTGTAAACAGGTTTTTGTTGAATACATTCTATAAACCTGAAGATCCAACGGATCCTCCTTAGATGGCTGCTTCTTAATAGGTCTAAGATCCTCCTGGTTCAACATTTAATTTATCACGCTGAAAGAACGACTAACTTTCCCATCTATTGGAAAGTTGTCTTCATCTCTTTTGTCATTGCCAAAACCCAAACCCAACATCGACAATTTAAAGTTGCAGAAATTGATTTGGGGCCGTGGATTCATTCGCTGCTCGGCTGCTCCAGGCCAGAAATTGCACCGTGAAAGGAAATGGTGGGGGGAAGCTGCTCCTCCATGGTGCGCAAGAAGCAGAGTTCAGGAGGAGGAGCCCGCGCTGCAAACACACCTGTCCAGGTCAGGCTCTCAGTGGGCCACCTCCCCTAGCCAGTCCCCTCCTCCGATCTCTGAGAGCCTAAGCGCCGCCCTGATCCAATGAGCTCTGAGAGCCTAAGCACCGCCCTGATCCAGTGAGCTCTGAGAGCCTAAGCACCGCCCTAATCCAATGAGCTCTGAGAGCCTAAGCACTGCCCTGATCCAATCGCTTTCAGAAAGCACCGCCTCTGCACACGTGAGGTTGTGGCGGGAAGTTCCAGATTCGAGCCGCAACAGACAGATTATAAATCAATATTGATACATTTTTGTGTCCATATCTATAGTGAGCCACAATATACATAGAAAAGTAAGTAAAGAGCACTAGCCTAGTGTTGGCTCAGAGATTTTTATATTTATATACTAATATTCTGGTTACCTAAATCTAATCAAATCCAAGTAACAAAATATTTCTTGGTTCCTTTTGCTTTTACACCAACCCCTGCAAAAGCAGTACTCAGGAACAAACAGAAGTCTTACAAATTCATGAAATAAAATTGTACAATGTATGCTAGTTGGTACCTTTTTCATAACATCTGAAATCTCATGTTTAATTCATAGTTGTTCATATCGATTCTATGTAGTTATTCACTAAAGCAGTATGAAATAACCCTTTGATCCATAATCTATTTAATGACCATTAAATAGATTTTTGTTTTGGGTGATAACCCAGGAATGTTGCTTACAAGGAGTGAGAACATAGCTCACATTAATCTCTCAAACTCACGGTGTAATCTATATGAAAGGCATAACATTTATTTTGCATAAGTCCAAAAATACACTGCACTGGAGACTAATGTCAGGAGCAGAGTCCACATACATGGAGCACAGGAAGGTTGACTTATGTCGACTCACAGGAATAAAGTCTGAATACTTCCGTCTAGTCCCCCGTGGTATCAGTCATCAAAGGAAAAACAACACAGGGAAGTACTGAAAGAACCTGTTTACTCACTGTTACATCCTGAATGTGTGTGTCTTATCAAAGTTCATATTTTAAAACCTAAACACCAATGGGATGGCGCTGGGAAGTGGAGGTTTGGGGAGGCTACTTCATCACAGGAGTGGAATCATCACCAACGCAATTAGTGCTCCTGTAAAAGAGACTGAAGAGAACAGCCTTCCCTCTTTCCACCGCACCAGGACATACCCAGAAGGCATCGACTATGGAGTAGAAAGCCGCCACTCACCGATAATAAATCTTCCATAAATTTGGTTTTTATACTTTTCATCTTCTAGTACCCTGCAGAATAAATTCCTGTTGTCTATAACCAATCCAGATTAGCGTAGGCTAAACAGAGACAATGACATGGAGAAGAGCACAGCAAGACTGTTTCCAATGGAGTGCAAAAATCCTCCATGGACGTTGGTTCTCACCCATGCATCCAGGTAGCTGATGCACAACGAATGATCTGCAGGTTCTAAGCCCTCTGTGCTACAGCAGAGGGAACTCTCCACACAGCCTGAAATTCTGAAAGTTAGGGAAAACCCCAAGGGCCATTGGTACATGATCTTATGCACAATGAAGGAGTACACATTCAGACTGAGCCAAAGGAAAGCTGTCCCCATACAAGGTGTAAGCCTGGTGCAGGCTGTGCTTTTTCTTTATCTATTTGTCAGGAAATGTTCTATATCCAAGGCCTACTTATATATGGCTGAGCATCTATAGGAAAGTTTCTCATGTAACACTGGTTTCCTAGCAGTAACACATGTGTGTGCGTGCATATACACATACACACACCCTTCTACACAATGTCTGATAAATGATACATTTTCAGTAAATACCTTAGTTTTTTCTTTATTTTCTGATGACTTTGGAAAGTTTCTTAAATAAAAATTTTAAATGTTACATGTTTTATGGTCTTCCAAGAATAACTTACTTATAGCATATAAAAGTTTGGTTCAATTTCCATTTGTGGGATATATACTCTGTAGGATTCACTGTATTAAAATCAAATTATTTCATTCAATGTGAAACATAGTATTTATAGACTGAGTCTTCATAATGCTTCACTTTTTTTACCCAAATGAAATGAACATAACTTATACACGGATGTTCACTGCAGTTAAATTCGTAATCAGCAATAAGTAGAAACAAGCATGCTGTCCTTCAGAGGTGATTGGATAAAAATTCTGGGGCCACATACAAGCCTTATTAGGCAGTGCTTTATAAATGAGATATCATGCTGCAAAAGACATGAGTATATCTTGAATGCATGTTACTAAGTTATTTATTTGGAAAAAAAAAAAAAAACATAGTATATGATTCTACCTAGAAAGCATTCTGGAAAAGACAAAGCTATAGCACTTAAGAAAAGTCAGTGCTTGATAAGGGTTTAGAATGAGATAGGGAGGGATGAAGAAATGAACCATAGAAATTTTTATTTTATTTTATTTTATTTTGTACTGGAAATCAAACTCAAGACCTTGTGCTTGCCAGGCAGGCACTTGTGCCACTGAGCTCTATCCCTGGCCTGAACCACAGAAATTTTGCAAAGATAAAATTATTCTGTATGATACCATAATCGCACAAACAGCGTTCTGTATTTGTCAGAAGTCATAAAACTTTGGCGCACAGAGAACAAACCCTAATGTAATCTATGGGGTTTTATTAATAGAATATTACTATGAAATGATTAATCAATTGTAATAAATATACCACACTAATAGATTCTGACATTAGCGGGAACTGTAGGATACAAAGATAGTGTGCATATTGTAACTATACTATTTCTGTTCAAATTTTCTTTATTTAGAACTGCCCTTAAAAGTATATTAATTTAAACATCAAGGTAGTGTTTAAATTTATAGGTGTTTTCATGGTGGGAATGAAATTTTAGATTGCTGATATAATATTTTAGTGTACAGATTAAAGTACTATTGAAAATCTTATTTCACAGCAGTACAGTATTAGAAAAAATGTTATTTAGCATACAAAGCATTGTCATCCTCAGCATATCCGATTTGTAAATGTACCTTATGGGTGTATAGTATATTACTTCCATGTAATCACCAATATATTTACATTTTATTTACATACAGTCTTCTGGAGGCTGTATTTTTATATTTTATGGTAAATAATGTAACTTAACAGTATTAGAGCTCCCTGGGCCTCAATGTATTGATCAGTATGCATTAATGATACCTAACTACTTACAATTTAATTTTACCTCTATGTAATGTTTCTGCTGTTTTTTTAATTATCTTCTACAACAATTTCCATCTTTCACTCTCACTCACTCAAAATTCAATCATGTTGGCTTTCATGATTATCTGAATACAATTTTAGGATCCTTATATAAAAATTATTTGTAGCCTTTAATAATAGCAGTTATATCAATTGATTTAAAAAGTCTTTACTATAACATACCAATATCATAAGCAGCAACTTCCTGTTATCTTAACTAGGCAATCAATGTCTAGAAAGTGAAAATGGGAAAATAGTCAAAGATCTGAAATTTTGACAATATTAAATGTACGGCAGTTGTCCTAAATCACATGTCTGCAAAGTAAAGCTGCAAAGAAAGTAACTCAGAAATAGTAAAACAACACACTTGGAATCATCTTATCTTTAGCAATTTTCAATCCAGCTAGGGACAAAAATGTGCTGAAATAAAGAGATTCTTAGTCTGCTTATGTACTTGAATTTAAGACAAATCATTCAACAATAATTACAACCTACAATTTGTACTACGATGAAAGCGTTGATTTTGTCAAAGATACAATAAGATCTGAAACAAATACTAAAATAAATGAAACAATAGAGATCTCTGTGACCCAGAAAACATTTTGGAAGATTTTCATAAAGCTTGAGCGCAACTTTTAAACACACAATTGCAGCCATCTCTGTGGGCTTCCAAACTGTCCAAGTATCCTATCTCAAAAGTTATCTTCATGTTCACCCCATACTAATGGTTTTCTTTTCTTTCTCATATAAATATCCCGGCTGTTGTGAATATTTTTCATTTTCAGGTTATTAAGGTTCAAGTCCTCTGAGACATCTTAAAACATCTAAAACCATAGATTGTATGGTATGTATGCCTGCAGTCCCTGAACTCTGGGAGGATGAGGGAAGAGGATTGCAAGTTTGAGCCTCGCCTATATAATTTATTAAGATCTTATCTCTAAAAAGTAATAAAGTACAGGCAGAAGGGTTGAGGTTGTAGTTCAGGGGAGGCCTGGGATTCAATCCTCTGTCTAAAAAATTATTTTGATGATTTATGGTAACTTAAAGTATGTTTTCTTATTAATTTATAGATCTAGAAAATGAAAAATAATATTTCCAAAATGCATGAGCCAATGGCTAATTAATGTGTGCAAATTTATTCCTAATACCTATAATCATAACTTCCAAAGGATGCCACACTTGATTCTCAAAATTCAGGGGTCATTTTCTTTTCATATTTACAGTTTTTTTGGTGAGAAATAAGTACACATAAAATATTAGGACAAAAGAAATGTTGAATTCTGGATATATCAGCTTGAGCAATAACATTACAGATGATTTGTGTTTGAATTATACATCTGATATATTAGTGAAATGCACCTAATGTAATAGCTTAAAAATCTGTCAATATATAAGGCTAAACAAATTTAAAATAATAATTTAATTAAGTTATAATTACTTTATTATACAGAAAAAAAATAACTAAATACTAAGACCAAGACTAAGACAAGAGCCATTCTGCCTTGACAACCAGTCCTTCCTAAACTAGTATTGTTACTAATTTTGCAACTGGCTGTGCTCCTTTGCAGCACTAGAATAGTCAAGATTACTACTTACATGGAATTGGTTGGCTGTATTTATAGGTTTTATGATGACATAAATGCTAATTTAAATGCTAATAAATGCTAATTTAAAATAGAAATTAATTCTAAAGGTTGCACTTCACTTAATATGATAATTTCCAGTTCTGCCCATTTTCCTGAAGATGATACAATTTTAGTGAATAGTATCATGATAGAAAAAAGAGATAACATGATAACAGAGGGTTTATTAGGGAAGAGAAAAGGATCAAAGGAAAAGGGGAAAGAGACAAAAGCAAGTAACAGGGAGAGTTGACATGATCAGTATTCAAGTATTTATGTACGGAAAGGTCAAAATTTAACCCAACATTTTGTACAAGTAACTCCTTATTTTGCACAATTAATATTGCTAACGATTATATCAAAGAAAAGATATGCAGTCATGGAGGCTGACCAGGAATATAAACTCTAAAAATGCTTAGCCTGCAGCCTTCGACATGTGCAGCACAGTGTAAAAGTTGGGTTTCAAACAAGTCAAGGTCTGCTGTGAGACCAGTGAGAAGAAAGAATGTGGCACTCTGGCTCCCTGCCCTGACCAAGGATCAAGATGGTTTATCATGTTATTGCAACTATTTGGCATTTTCCTTGGGATAATGGTTTGCCACTGTCACCAACTTGAGTTCTTTATTTAAAATATTGAATAGTAATAAATTATTATTTTGAAAAATATTCAATGTAGTTATTCAATGAGATTTTCCTTTCTGAACACTATCTAATGTTTACTGACAGATATAAATTCTGCAATTAGGAAACATTAGTTGAACCACCATGGATAGTAAATGCACAATTATATTTTACTCAAATTGCTACTTTATGATCAATAATGTATACTTTCTCTCAAAATATTCGAAGTTTGTTAGTTGAGTGTTGGGATTTACTTTTTGAGAATATATCTGTTTACTCCCCCATTTACTTCCTTGCATATGAACTTTTTTCATTAAATTTCTGTAATCATGTATTTTATTTCCATCTACTTTGTAGTGTGATTAAAAAGTCAAATGAATATTATAAAGTAGTGAAGGGCATATAAACATACATAACCGTGGTGCTAATTTCTGATAAGTGCCACATGTTGACTGTTAGAAATGTTTTGCTTTCTACCTCAGCAAATGTGCCAAAGAAGTAGAACTAAAAGGAAAATATTGTCATTAAGAAAAAAAAAAATACGTTTTCCTGTTTTCTGACTCTGTAAGAATGTCTTTGATCTATTCATATTTAAATCTTCTTGATATAAAACCCTTAAATGCTTTACCAGGAGCCCTATTAAGAATTAATAGATTGAGGTTACGACTTTGGTATACCCGCAGGACATAATAGGGATGGCACCCCTCGAGTCTGTTATATCGGAAGAGAGCTTACTTGTTAATGCAAGGAAGCTGTAGCATGGAAGGTATATTTCAGCTACAGAAAAAAGGCAGGATTTCTGTTTCAGAACTGCACTGGATTATTTTCAGTGCATCTTCTGATATATATAATGAAACTTGAACTACAAATCAACAAATCATTTAAAGGCAATATTCTGTTTTTGTACATCATTTTAATTCCATTTTTTGCATTATGTTATTTTTTGATAAGACATTTAATATTTTATTTTAAAGGAAGAAAAGAATAACAAAAATAAAAACAAAACAAGAAAAGAATAGTAAAATGATACATAATTTTAAAGCAAGATGATAGGAATTCACAAAGGTTATACTACATATTATCTTTAATGGAGGTGCTCAGGTTAGCTGAGGTAAGAATGCAACATTGATCAAATAGTTAAAAATAATAGAAGTAATAAAAAACATTAGAAATGATACAGAGTTTCACTAAACAAGAAGGTAGAAATTCAGCAATGACTGTTATATTACATATTGTTGTCTTCAAATTAGTTGTTTAGATTACCAGATACAAGCATTGGAAAAAAAACAATATGGGACTCTTTTGAAGTCCTGTAAATGGAATGAGAGGAGGTAAGACACTTCATGTTTGCCATAATTCATTGAAAGAGACATTTATTCATTTTATATATATTCCAGCCACTGAGAAAAAGTATAAATTACTTTTCTTGTTCTCCTTGACATCTTTCGCCTAAGACTTTGGTAAATGATGAAGCTGCAATTGATTCAAGCACTTGCAAATCTCGCCCTTGGTAGCCTTGAGAGAAATTAAACATATTTTTTGAATAAGAATGTATATGGTATAAGGGACAGCTAAACAACTTATATGAAAGTTGTCAAGCAGTGCACTTGCTGAAATGGACTCTAAGCTGGCAAGAACATTCTCACGCGGTACTGCAGGGTGCAGCAGGCCGTCTTCTCCCTTTCACTATCAGGAGCATTCATGTCGTCGAGATTAAATGATTCTGTCAGATTGCTTCTCATAGACCAGGTTATATGGATAAATTCTTTTGATGATAGAGTCCTAATTTCCTAATTACATAAATCAATTAAAATAGTACTGTGGACAAATTAAAATTATGTTCTCAGTCAACTGTCATTTAGAAATAATTATCTTCACAGTAAGAAATATATGTAAATTAAATCATTGTTTACAATGTTAAAGACCCATTTTAGGCTTCCAGATCATTCACTAATTCACCTCTTTCCAATTTTTCTAAATGACATCAGAAATGTTCCCCTGCTATCTTCCTTCCCATTGCAGTTTAACTCTCCATCGGTCTTAACTGGGTTTCTCCCCCAACACTATGTTCTAATAAAAAGCAGAAGGTACCATTAGTACTTTCTACTACTCTTCTCCACCTACTCCAGTAGTCCAGACTTGTTTTTGTTTACATTGATAGGCACATGGAATTTATCGATTTTATCTTAGTAGAATGGCAAAAGTGGTCTAATGAAAATTACAGTATTTAGTCGTATTTGCCATGCTTAAAAGAAAGGCATTAACAAATGTAATGTAAGCCAGAACAAAAGTGAGAGCTCTGGAAATGTTACAGGAAAACCAAGTCAAAACAGTAATGTTTACTATGCAGATCTGATCTGACAGAAAATATTCTTATATCTGCTTTTAGTGCTTATGAAACTAATATGTAAGATCCATTAAACTATTATATCTAATTGGTGGCATAAATCGATGAAAACTATTTAGAAATTTTCACAAAGTACATATTGCCAACCAGGTGTGATGACACACTCCTGTAATCCCTGCACTCAGGAGGCTGAGGCAGGAGGATCATCATGAGTTTGAGACCAGTCTGGGCTAGAAAGTGAGCTCAAAGCCAGCCTGAACTGCAAAGTGGGACCCTGTCTCAGACTAAAAAATAAATAAATAAATAAATAAATAAATAAATAAAAACAAAATACATATTGCCTAAATAGAATGAGAAATTTGCCGAGAATTAAAATTTTTTTCCTAAGGGAAAAATTCAACTGTAGGTAGTTTTGTGGAATTTTGAGGAACTTTATTTATTTTAATAAATAAATAATGGGGTAGATTTCATGCAAGTGCTCGCCTGTGTGAAGTCTGAAGTTTCTTTAGGACAACCACATGTGTGGGTAATAAATAATTATAAAACCTGGGCTTGAGTCTCAGAGTACATATTTAAAAACATGGTTAAATATTGTGTTAGAAATGTTACAATCACATTAAATTTGATTGTATTTTTAAGTGTGATCTAACAACATTTAACAATATCATAAAGAATGAATAGCTATGCAGTATAGATACTTTCTAAAGCAGCTAATCTAACATGCTCATATACATGTTATTACAGAAAGAGAGAATGAAAGAAGAGGATCCAGAGTGAAATTGTAAACTTGAAACAAAGTCCAAGTGTGAGCCTTTTTGTTTTTTTTTGTTTTTTTTTTTTGCTCAGATTGTTTCCATTTTAGATTATGAACTACATAGTTTATTTCTGTTTCCATATATCATTTTGAAAAAATTCAGCAAATTCAATAAACATTCGACTACATTAAATATTATATGCAGAAGGAAATTGAGAACGTAGTTTCTAATGCAGAGTTTGCCTCAATGTGAAACAAAAGGAAATTAATTTAAGTTCCATTAATTCAAGGTCTTCATTTGTGAAATGAAAAATGTTGCTTATATGTGTCCACCTTTGTGGGTCTGTGACTCTTGGAGTCTTTTCATGGAAAGCATACGAAATTATACAGTCAAACTTTCTCTACTCTAAATTTATAAGTGTAATGGAAATATGCCCTAAATTTTTAATCATATTCCATAACTTTTCAATATTTAAACACTTGAGGTTTTAATAATAGATTATTAATCATTGGAATACTTTTGATTTATAATATGATACATCAGGAAATTACATAATTTTGAGATACTAATGAGTGTAATTTATTTATAAATTTTTTCAAATATTTTATTATATAAAAAGGTAAAACAAACTGTCATGAAAATAGGAAATTAGCAATAGTTAATATATACAAGTTGTTATCTTTAAAGTAGTTGATCAGGGTACAAAATGTGGGCGTAAAACTTTCTCCAGTTGATATTAGCACAAACCTTCCTTTTCAGTGAACTGAGATCTAAGTGTAACAGCAACTGAACTGACTTCCACAGCTGACCAAAGGATGCTATTTGGAGTGAACAGAGTTTATTGAAATTAGGCTGGCCACCGTACATCTCCACACTTACAACTTAGGAAATGTGGCCTGTCCTCATCTTTGTTTCAATTTAAATACATTTTTGGGTTCTATGGTAACAGAATGGAATGTTTCAGCCTTTGACTCATTGTTTTTCAGTCCGTGTGGCCAGGTCAGGCCCCTGTTAGCAGCCCAGCCATGACATTAATATACTTCCCACTCCATTCTGTTTGTTCCTCTTTTTACAACCGTATATTTCCTTTATGGTTATAATGTTTAATTGGGTCCAGAGAAAGGATGCAACAACCCAAAGGGGTCATAGATGATTATCTAGGCCAGGGTGTTCTTTGTATTAAAGAAACATTTCAGGGCAGAGTTTACTCTTCACAACCCCTCCAGGATGCTTCTCAAAACACATTTGAGGCTTGTACTAAGACTAAGACTACTCCAATTTAAGAATGATACACTACGAGCCACCATCCCCTACAATAGCATAAATGACTTGCATTTTCCCCTACTGTCCCTTCTCATTTCACTCATTCTACTTCCTTTGCTACTTGAACATTTTCTTTCCCATTTCACAATATCTATTGTACATTTTAGACTTTATTTACTCTTTCAGCTCTTCACACCAGGGAAACAATACATTTATACATATGAGTCTGATTTATTTCACTTATGAGCATAGTCTCAAATTGCATCCATTTACCTATAGAAGTCTCAAATTTATCCTTCATGGCAGATTAGTACTCCACTGAGTAAAATGACCACACCATTTTTATCCATTCCTTGGTTGATGGGTATTTAGAATGCTCCTAAGGCTTAGCATTTAAAAATTGTGTAGCTATAAACCTGAGTGCACAAATATCACTGTGGTATCATGTTTGTAACTCTTCTGGAAAATTACCTAGAAGGTGACAAGCTGGCTAAAATGGGACCTCTAACCCTAGTTTTTTGAGGAATCTCCACACCGATTTCCACAGTGGTTGTACAAGTATACATCCCTACCAACAGGAGAAAAATGTTCCTTTTTCCCCATAGCCCTGCTAGTATTTATTCGTTGATTGCTTTATGATAACTATTCTTTCAGGAGTGAGATGGAATCTCAGTGTCTCTGTATGCCACCAACTAAAACTAGACCCATGTCTATCACCATGCACTAAACTAAAGTCAAAATGGATCAAAGAGCTAAATATTAAAACAGAAACACTAAATCTACTGGAAGAGAAAGGAGGTAGAAATCTTAAAAATAGGTGTAGACGGTTCTTGAACAAAACCAAGACTGCACAGGAAATACTTCAGAGTCAACAACTGAGATCTCATCTTATTAAGAAGCTTTTGTACATCAAAATAAATCATCAACAGGGTAACAATGAACCCACAGAGTGGGGAAAAGTTTTAGCTAACTGCCCCTTGGACAAAGGACTTGTATCTAGAATATATAAAAAACTGAAAAATACCAGATCGCCCCAAATGAAAAGACCCCATTTAAAAATAGACATCTAGCTTGAAATCACTCTTCTCAGATGAACAAATACAAATGGCAATAAATATAGGAAAAAATGTTCAACATAGCTAGTCATTTGAGAGATGCAAAGTAAATGATATAATTTCAAACAGGATTATTCACCATCTGTAATGTATGTAGAAACAGTCAACAGAACAGATATGCAGCTGATAATGAATTATGCAAATTTGGGGACACAATTTTTAGTCAATGCTTGTTACTCAGAGCCGAGTACCTACTTGGTATGGGCTTCCAGACAACATGAGCAATTCCATGTTTGTACAGTGTACATATTATATGTGGATAATTAGAAGTTTCATTACTTGATTTCATATAATACAGATGCATATTTAAATAGAACTTAAATTTATATTTTTTAGATTTCAAAATTTATGAAATATAATAGATTTTATCTTGTCCTTCAATCAATATTGAAAAAAGCTGATATTTTTTAAAAACGTGAGATATTTCTATCAGAAAACATGTTTTAGAAACACACAAAACCCATTTTCAATTACATATGCAGAAGGATGTGTTGTGCTTTGGACAGATGAAGCAGAAAATACAGCTGAGAGTGTGTGAAATAGGTTCAAGACAATCTTAAAGTTGAAATTAAGTGATCCAATCAAATCCAGGACCAGCTTAGTTTGAGGAATACATGTGCATTATATTAAGACCAGTCTTGTAACAGCAGCTGTTCCATAATGTAGTCATAGCTAATTCAGAACTAAACAAAATGAAGAAAACTAATGTTCTTCCCCATCTAAAACCAAATGCATTCACTTAAGATATATTTATTGGTTCCCGGCCTGCTTTTCACCAACAGTGACTGAGTTCTAGAACACACAACTGTTTCTCTCTTCCACTGGTCTCACATTGACTATTTCCTCCTTAATGAAAGCAACATGAAGAAAAGCCTGGAGTTTCAGATCACAGCGAGCACAGGACCCTTATAGTTATTTACTCATGCTGAGGAGGACCGAAGAATTCTGACTTTTAAAATAGGGCTGATGTTCCAGGCAATGGACTCTTCAGCAGTTTCCACTATTGTATCCCTGTGTTTGACTAGGACATTAGCACCCTTGCTATTCTTGTTCCACAGATGCAGATTACTATGGTGGCCCTGGGTGATACTTTGCAGAATGAAGAGATATTAAGAAGATGCTCCATCCTTGGGTTACTAGTCACCCTCGCTTCCCGCTTACTCGGTGACCATGTCAGACAGTGAAACGTTACTGATAGCTCCTTTTTTGACAAGTATTATGTTGTTGGAAGATACTCTGTGTGGGGAAAATTACAGATCAATGGGAATTTGGGGGCATGAACTACTTGGAGAAAAAATCCATTCAAGTAAGACGCAAGTGACTTAAAATGCATTGCTTTTTATTTCATCCCCTCTAACCCTTCAGTCTTCCTGTTTCTAATCAGATCCAATGAAATGTGCGGTGTTCCAGTTAGTCTTGGTTTCCAACCTTGACCCCCAGCTCAATTTTTCTCCCATTCTGGAAGACAGTTTCCGTTCTTGACTGGGACCTTAGATGATCACATTTCCCTAGAAAGCTTTTGCCAATTCTCTACATGCTTTAGCAAGCCCCGTCTCAAAGTTTCCAGCACAGTTCTCCAGGGTCTGACATCTGACTGCTTCTCCTTGACAATTTTATTTATTGTTTTTACTTTATCTTTTCAAATTAATTAAATTAATCAATACAATTTAGATATGCATATTGATCACACTTATTGTATGAATTTGTACTTGTACAGGATGTCTTGATTATTCTAACTTTTCCCCCACCCCCCTCCCATTCCTTCAACCATTCTTCCCCCTCCTTATTTACAAAAGCTTTGGATGTATTTTATCCTTCTTCTCCTCTCTTTTTTTTCTTTTCTCTTCCTTCCTTCCTCCACCCCCGCTAGCTCCCCCTCATGTTTGAACATTTTCCTCCTATTTCAGAACATCTATTATATACTTTGGTCCTCATTTCCCATAACAGAGAATGCAATATTTACACATGTGTCCAATTCATTTCACTTAAAAGTATGGTCTCAATTGCAAACATTTATTTAGAAATGTCTCAAGTTTATACTTCTTTATGGCTGAGTAGTACCCCATAGTATAAAGAAAATTACGTCTTTATCCATTCATCATTTGATGGGCATTGGGCTCTTTCTAAGATTTAGCTATTACAAACTGTTTTGCTATAAACATGAGTGTGCATATATCACTGTGGTATGATGATTTTAATTCTTTCAGAATGCTGTAATTCTTTACCTGAGAAGTGTGTATTCATCTCAGAAAATTGGAATAGATCATATTTATCTCAATCTGATAAAAGTCATATGACAAGCCAACAGCCAACATCATACTAAATGGTCAAAAAGTGAAAGCTTACACTGTAAAATCATGTACAGCTATTCAATATATTCCCTTTCCCCCTAGAAAGAGAATAGCTGGGTCAAGTGAAAACTCCAGTCCTAGATTTTGAAGAATCTCCACACTGATTTCCACATTGGCCGCACGAGTCTATACTCCCTGAAATAGTAGGGAAGTGTTTCATTTTTCCTACAGCCCGCCAGCGTGTCTTATTGCTTTCTTGATAGTAGCCACTCTTCCTGGGGTGGAATGGAATTTCAGTGTTGTTTTAATTTGTACCTCTTGCATGGCCAAGGGTGTTGAACATTTTTTCATATGTTTATTTGCCATTTTTACTTCTTTATCTGAGAAGTGTGTATTCACCTCAGAAAATTGCAATAGATCATATTTATCTCAACCTGCTTAAAGTCATATGACAAGCCAACAGCCAACATCATACTAAATGTCAAAAGTGAAAGCTTACACTATAAAATCATGTACAACTATTCAATATAGTTTTGGAAGTATTAACTAGAGAAATTCAACCAGTGAAAGAAATAAATAAAGGTAAGAATGGAAGAAGTTAAATTATTATTACTTGAAGATGACATGATATTCTACAGAGAAGACCCTACAACTCCACCAAAACATTTCTACACTTAATAGGCAAATTCAGTGCTGTAGCTGGAGACAAAGTCGACACTCAAAAATTAGTAGCATTCCTTTACACAAATAACACACTACTGAGATAGAAATTAGGGAAACCAGTTTTCACAATAGCATGAAAAAAAGAAATAGTAATCAATGTATAAAGGAAGTGAAAGACTTGCTTCCTGCTTTTATTACAGCCTTTCTTCCTCCACTTAGACAAACTACAGTGATCAGATTTACCGAGTTACTCAGACTTCTTGGCTTTCCATTTTCCCTCATGCTAGTCCTTCAGCCAGGAACACACTTTCCATGTTTTACATATGACTGACTCCTCCACTCTCGGATATTGGCTTAATTGATTTGCATTATACCCTTGAAGATCTTGTTTAAAAATTTTATCTCCTTTATATCTTCAGAATACATATTACATTGGGTAATTATTGTGATTTTATTGATGTGTCTTCTTCCTTATGAGGCACAAAGCTTCACAAGCAGTTACTTTAGTTTTTCCCTTCACACATTTTTAGGGCATGTGGGACATGATATTTGATCAGAACATACAATGAATGTTTATTTTAAAATTTACTAAAGTGAATGAGCCATTACTATTATCCTTTTCAAAAGATGACCCCAAACACACACATTGAACACATATATACCATTGTTCTTGTCACTCTGTGAATTTGATAAAATTCTTGTTGTGTAGGTGTTCTTAGACGCACTGTAGTCCTAAATTAATTCAAAACAGAAATCTTTCCTTGAGCCTTTTCTAAACTGGGGAAGAGTCAGATGTCTAACTCCAAGGGACAGTGACTCAGCATATCATTTTAATTCTAGCCTTAGGGCTGGGGATATAGCTCAGTGGAATAAGTGCTTGCCTGGCAAGCACAAGGTCCTGAATTCGATCCCCAGTACCGCAAAAAAGAAAAAAATTCTAGCCTTAGTGCAAGCCTCAAAATGTGTCTTGAGAAACATCCCAAAGTGGTTGTAAAAAGTTCCCTTTGCAGTCCTGACTTTGCCCTGGAACGCTTCTCCAAAGACAAACCTTGCCTGGGTTGTTTCATCCCTTCCCTGGCCCTGGATAAACACTGTAACCATAAAGGAAATGTACGGTTATCTAAAAGGGGACATATAGAACAGAGCAGAGAAAGTATACATCATTGTGGTTGGGCTCATGGCCAGAGGCTGACCGAGTCACGTAGCACAAGGAAAACAACTGTGGCCAGGGCTAGCACATTCCAATCTGTTACCATGGAAACCAAAAATGTATATAAGGTGGGAACAAAGGCAGTTAGGCACCCTATGTCCTTGACTTGCTAGACCAGTGTATGGCAACTGGTTCAAATTATTAAATTAATAAAACTTTGTTCTAAATAGAGTTCTTTGGTCTCTGTCAGAATTCAGCCCGATTTGTGCCGTAACATACCTGTGCCAGACCTGGTGAAAAAGGTGGATGAGGACACACTTTAATGTTTTTATGAGCTTACCTTTCTATTGGTTGGTACTAAATTCAGTGGCATATCATTCATTGCATTTTTATTCATACCTTGTAAAGACAGCACAGAGGAATTCCAGAATGGCTCCAGAAAGTGGAAGAAACTCGCGGAGAAGAAAAATATTTTGAGGCAGATTAATGGTAACCTCTTGCCATAATTCTTTCAATTTAAGCGTTCGTCATATATACTGGCCAGGCTTTACATTTGTTTGAGAAAAGAGTTTAGGGCTGGAGGTACAGCTCAGTGGGGTAAGTGCTTGCCGCTAAGCACTAAGGCCCTGAGTTCGATCCCCGGTCCCGGAAAAGAGTTTAAATAGCTGAAATGTTTGCTAAATTAATGAATGAGTATAAAGAAGATAGATGCACTGCATGATAGATATTTAAGCACTGGTTTTAATAATAGATGATAGAAATATTGCCTGGATGCTGGACACATAGACACATAACTCACAAATTTTTTTTCTTTTTTTTTTTAATTTTATTTTAAAGACGAAAGAATGGAGACATATGAACCAGAAAAGCCGTAAACAATACAGAAAATACAAAGTTATACAGAATATAGTAGGGAATTAGAACTGGGTGTTGTATTACATAGTTATCTCCACATTAGTTAACACAAAAACATTAAAGGAAATACCAAATTATAGATAAGATAGTAGGGAATTTGCATTGGATGCTGTATAATATGAAGTTATCTTCATTTCTGCTAATACAAAAACGACTGAGGAAATACAGAATTATAGAGAACATAGAAGGGAATTAGCTCTGGATGCTGTCCTACATAATGTTACCTTCATCCTTGTTACTCAGGTTACACAGATGATGGCCCTTTTGATCAGTTCGTTTTTTCTCCTCCCTCATCTCCGTTGCCCTACCACTCAATCAGT